>JAVQJF010093214.1:0-24082 GCA_036023855.1 Gadopsis marmoratus
TGTGTGTGTGTGTGTGTGTGGGGGGGGGGGTGATGCCTGCTTCCTTGGCTTTTACTGAGGTCATGTATTTTTAATAACCTTTGTCCCCGCTCCTTCACCAGACTGGAGCAGTCCAGGCATGAGTGGCGCACACCTGGACGAATGGCAGAGGAGGTCCTTTGACATTTCATCTGGCAACTGTGCACCTGAACAGACGGCCGATGCTTACCGGGCCCACATCCTCTCCATTCAGTATGCATGGGCAAGCTCCCAGCTCTCTCAGGCCGGCATGGCCAGCCTGCTCAGGACCTACTCGGAGCGCTACGCCGCAGTGCTGGACTCGGATGACCCCCGCACAGGGCTTAACAACTATGCAGAGAGTGCGCTGCATCTGGCCCGCAGTCAGAGGAACTACAGTGACAAATGGGAGTCGTCCCTGACCATGGAGAGTGTGCTGGAGCTGCCCTGCGTGCAGGAGATTATTCAGGCAGGGACAAGGGGAGGAGGCTCCCTGGTAGCACCAGGAGATATTAACATATCTGTGGGGCAAGAGAGCAGAGGCAGCTCACTGTCTGCTCGCTTTACCGGAGTCAGGTCAGAGGCTGCATTGTTAAAATCTGTAGGACCACCGCAGCCTAAAGCGGAGGTTAACACGGCTACTAATATTACATCAGAGAGCCCAAGAGGCTCTGAAGGGATCTCAGGTAATCCAAATTCTTTCTTCCGACCTGCAGCCAGACCACAGTCTGTGTTTAGTCATCCTCCTTCAGTTCTTCCACAGGGAAACACTGGCCCTACGGGGGGCACACAAAACTGTCAGTCCTCCTTCTTCCCCACCTCCAACCCATGTAAGCGGAAGAATTTTTACCACCCAGATGGAGGGGATGGTGACAGGGGGCAACATGGAGGTCAAGCAGGCACTGACCCGCGAGCTGGAAGCAACTTTAAAACGGCTCGCGAGCAGTTCATTGTCGATCAACAGAAAAAACATTCCCATCAGCCACAGAGAGGCCAGCCCACTGGGGTGGCAGCAACTGTGAAGAAATCTCTGGGTGCTAACAGGCCTCGAGGTGCATTCTCTAAATTTGTGTCACCTATTCCTCGACAGGAGGAGGGAGAAGGCGCGTCGAGCAGTACCGTCGGTCAGGAACCTCAGATCCTGGATGAGCGTCTGAAAAACTTTGAACCAAAGATAATCGAGCTGATCATGAGTGAGATCATGGACCACGGGCCTCCTGTTGCCTGGGATGACATAGCAGGCCTGGAGTTTGCCAAGACCACCATAAAGGAGATTGTGGTTTGGCCCATGCTGCGACCTGACATCTTTACTGGCCTCCGTGGTCCACCCAAAGGCATCCTGTTGTTTGGACCCCCAGGGACCGGGAAAACCCTGATAGGAAAATGCATAGCTTGCCAGTCGGGTGCCACCTTCTTTAGCATCAGTGCTTCATCGCTCACATCCAAGTGGGTGGGTGAAGGAGAAAAGATGGTGCGAGCCCTGTTTGCCATTGCCCGCTGCCACCAGCCTGCTGTCATTTTTATTGATGAAATTGACTCACTGTTGTCCCAGCGGACAGACGGGGAGCACGACTCATCCCGTAGGATAAAGACAGAGTTCTTGGTTCAGTTGGACGGGGCAGCCACGGCAGCCGAGGACCGCATCCTGGTGGTGGGCGCCACCAACCGGCCTCAAGAGATAGATGAGGCTGCCCGACGACGCCTGGCAAAGCGGTTATACATCCCCCTGCCTGAGGCAACCGCCCGGTGGCAGATAGTGACTAACCTCATGGCTCGAGAGAAGAACCAGCTGATAGAGCAACAGCTGGAGAGCGTGGTAACAGCCACCGAGGGCTTTTCAGGGGCTGATATGACTCAGCTATGTAGAGAGGCAGCTCTGGGGCCCATCCGCTGCATCCAGCTCAGTGACATCGCCACTATCACCGCAGATCAGGTGCGACCAATCCTCTACAGTGACTTCCAGGAGGCCCTGAAGTCGGTACGACCCAGTGTCTCGTCAAAAGACTTGGAGCTGTATGAAGAGTGGAATAAGACTTTTGGATGTGGGCGTTAAACCTGGCTCTCATCCTGATTATCCTCTGTTAAACTTATGGATGTTATTTTGAACTGAGTTCAGATAAACAGGTCATCTCTGGAAAAATCTATAGAGCTGAAATAGTTTCATTATACTGCACAGGTGTTTCTGTTAATTTGTCCACCCCCTGTGTGTCCAATGGGTCCTTTCTATTAAATAATTAATCTCTTTACAACTAGCCTGATGTTTTGGGAACCACTAGCATTAGACCTTCCTTACAGGCTGTTGTAGCTACACTTGAAACAAAAAATATAAACATAGCAGCTGAAACAAGTGAAGGGTGTGTTAACATAGTTCTTGAAAATGTCTGCAACACAGCCATGTTCTTGTTATAGTTTTCTTTATTCACAGAAATCTTTGTGGTGAGAGAATGTAAGACTTTTCCCGTTTGGAGAAATTGCTCTGCAAATTGCTCCCAGCACTTCAATTCAAATTATTTTCAGGACTTTGTAATGCCGGACTGTTTTAATTTTTTAATTTTTTAATTTTTACTGTTGCTTTGTGGTTTGATGTGAGCATTAAGCACCATGTGTACATGAACTGTGATTCAGATTAAACAAAGATCTGTTTAAATTCCTTTATAGTAATTAACTTTGCTTTTGTAATACTTAGAACAGTCCTCATATTTAGCATTCATTTCCAGAGAAATTCTCACCTATGTCATTTATAGTATGCTCTCAATGTTTTTCATTCATTGCATTGCCAAAATGGTATTTTCTTTCTAATAAAATTACATTTGGCTCTTATCAACACATTTGTGTGCACACTGTGCTATTGACCATTATAGATTGTGTACACATGAAGTGAAATTCTCATGTAAATTTAATGAAACAATCTTTGAAAATCTGGAAGACCATGAAAAAAGACTTTCATTTATTTTTCATCTCTTTGTCAAGTCCCTGATAAATATTTCAGACCCGTGTGGTTGGCCACTGTATTGAAACTTTGTTGAATTAGCCAGCAGTGAAAGTAGTCTCTCACACACACACACCCACACACTCCACCCCTCGGGCATCACCGAACACGGGGACTCCTCACAGCTGGACCAGGACAGATGCACAGAATTCCTCTGGTGCTGGCTGGATCCATAGAGTATGGACTGAAAACAGTGCCATATGGTGTAAGCTTGTAGCTCAATTTGACTGTGGCTGTGCAGCAGTGGTCACATCTGGGCATATGTGGTCACAGACACTTATTACATGTACATTTATTTATTACATTAAACAATGTCATTTTACTTCAGTAACCTGGAGATCGTGATGGTTTTCTATAACTGCTAAAAGTTGCCTGTTTGGAATATTGTATGTTTTTACCAGAGATAAATTGACAGTTGAAGTTAAATTAGAAGAATCTGTGCAAAAAATGCACCATTACGATTTAAAGTCCTGTATTCAAAGTTTTATCTGAGTAAAAGTAAAGAAGTGTTTTTATAATAATTAGGACTTTCATGAAAACAAAACCTTGTTTATTTTATTATTTATGGATGTTTTTCTTTTCAGCAATAGCCATTCAATGCATTAACATTCTGTAATTACTTCTGCTTACTACTCCATATTGTGGTTTCCATTGCCTTCACACGCATGAGGGATCAATATAGCATGTAATCCAGGGTTATCTATATTTCAGAAAACTACTCGAGCCATGTGCGGCATGAAATCAGATTGTGTTTGCAGTTATTGACTGACTTATTATTAAAAAACATGCATTTGTTTGGCTGCACTGTAAATAGATACGCCTGTTGCTCCTTAAGTGTTTTCAGTAGTTTTTACTGTTTGTGACCGTCACAATACCAATCATGACTGAAATCTTATGGATTATAAGAACCAAAAGTTATCATACTCACACTATTATACATACTCACCACTTATACATACATATACTCATACTATTATGTATATGTACATATACTATACATACATATGTATATTACATAGGCTGTTTATACTGATGCATCAGTGCGAAAGTAGCTGTACTGTTGTAGCTGGTGGAGAAAACTAGTTTTAACAACTTTATATACAGTTAGGTAGTTTAGTCCAGTGGTTCAAAGTGGGTCACAAGATAAATCTGAGGGGTTATTACTGTATCAATCGGGTAGGAAAGAAGGTATACGTTTTTTAGACACATATATTAATTTCTGGAATTTTTGATATTTGCATTTTTGTGAAATATGATCCATATTTCACAAAAATGCAAATATCAAAAATTTTGGGGCCTCAAACTGTTCAAATGAAATCATTTGAGAAGTTTAAAGGAGAACTGTCTGTTTGGTGGAACTGCTAACAAGTCATAGACATCTGAAACAAGGGGCCCAGAGGAGACAGTGCTTTCTTATAGGTTGTCACAAGCCAGACAGGTTTGGAACCACTGATTTAATCTTTAATCTTTTATAAAACAATCCATTGTATTTCATGTAAAATGTTAATCTGAAAAGTAGCCAGTAAGTATAGCTGTTAAATGCATGTACTGCTACAATATCTCTCTGACATGTAGTGTAAAGAAGTAGAAATACTCAAGTAAAGTACATGTACTTCAGAATTGTACTTTCATTGAGTGTAATTATCTACCTTCCACTGCTGGGTAGAGCAGTGTACAAATTCAATTAAACAGAATGGCCCATTTGCTAATTTATTGATGAATCTTAGTTTTTATGACAATAAACTTACATTGCCAAATAGACATCCAGTCATGTGAAGAAAAGCCAAGAGAGGCAATCAAATGTAATAGTTAATTGTGCTTTTAACTGTGCAGTCGGCCCCACATGTTGAGAAACACTAGATGAAGCAGTGACCAAATTCACAAAGTTGTCCAGTGACTATTTTGTTATGGCTGTCCATTAATGGGACACGGCCATGTAAAGTGTGAAAAAGTACCAACGTCTTGTTGGATCCTGTTAACAGCACAATTGGAAGTGGTTAAGTCTGATTCTTGAGTATTTCAGTCAGCTGGCTGAAAGGGGAAGTGAGATTTGGGGATTCTGGCAGGGCCAGAGTTGGTTGGCCATATTATCCCTCTCATGCAAATGCCCTCCCTCCCCTGTTGGGTCCCAGTCAAGAGTTGGGGGGGGGGGGGCTCAGCGCTGGCCACAGCTGCTTCCCGTTTCTACTAAATCACACAGCAGCCATCTGGACAAAGCTGTCGCCGCACAACGACGCCGAGCTCCTCGGCTGAGCCTCTCCAGACAGGCCTGGCCCTCAGAGCCCCGGCCTCAGAGCCCCGGCCCCTGCCTTCTGCTCCGGTGCCTGATCCTCTCGGTCCCAGCCCTCTGCTGCTGCCGCTCCGCAGAGGACCAGCAGGACTCTTCAGGTCCTGGACACGGCACATGTAGACATGCTGGTGTGTGTGCGTGCGTGTGTGTGTGCGTGCGTGCGTGCGTGGAGGGTCTTCACACTCATAGACACCTGTTTGTGTGTGTGCTGATTATGCTACCAGTACTCCCCTGATGTCACAAGTTTAACACGAGGGTCCCTGAGCAGACAAACGCCACCGTGATGTGTTAGCCTTGTATTCGGTCTGTTTGATGTCCTTGTAAATTATAGGATGATGTGAATTTATGCTTTTAGTTGGGAATTATCGAAATTATGGTTTATAATAACTACAAAAACACAGATCAAAAGATGAATATTTGATGGAAATTAGCTTTTCTGCTAAATCTAGACTGTACTTTGCAACCACACATGGTCATTTTAGAGCACGTGGAGAAGTGTTCATTTATTCACATCTCACTGAAAATGTTCTTTCAGGGTGTTCAGTGTTTTTCTAATTTGTACTCAAATGCCAGTCACTCACTCTTTCTTGACAGGCAGCAGTGCACCTTGAATGACATCTAAACTTAATTATTTCAGAAGGTTTGAGAGTGTGAAATAAAATCTTCATATTTCTTAAGGGGGTAAAATGATACAGGAAATCTCAAGAGAAAATGTGTGTTAACTCCAGGAATCATTTTCCTGAGCCTGGCCCTAATTAACTGTTTAATGTGGATATTTGCATATTCTTTGAAAAGTGGTTAATATAGCCTAGTATAGAAAAAATACCCTATTAAAAACATGTGCATTTGCCAAAAAATATCTATGGGAATATATAAAAATAAAAATAGCTACAGGTCTGTTAGTAAGCCTATACATTCTGTATATAATATAAATTCAGCTTTCTCCTCATTACTACACTCTTTCACTGAAAAATAAAAATCACTTCCCCACTCTTTGTGCATATATAAAATATCTTTTATTGATATTATGCAAGCATAGAACTCCTTTAAACATCACATAGCTCATTTTCATTTTATAAGCTAAACAATTCTCAGAACTCAAGTATAAAATAAAAATAACATTTTCTTCCAATTAAACCAAAAATAGCTTTCAGCAGCATTCGTGTTGACACCTCAGAAACATTTAGTACAGTTAGACAGAAAGATGCAGCTTTTATTAACTACTCTACATAGAAATACCAAATACCATAATAAATACAAAAACAGACAGGCGTGTAAGTGTGATATAAATAATATGTAGATTGTTACAAATACAGGAACAGGTTGACGCTTTGTATGGAACTGTGGGGTTATCTACACTGACTCTTAAGTTTTTATTGATTGTATTTAAAACCAATATTAAAATGAGTTTTTCCTGCACAAACACACCTGCAGAACAGAATCTTTTGCTGGCATTTTAGACGATTCACTACAGAATATCTTTTCTATTTTAAATCTAGAAAGAATGTTGCTGCCTGGCTTCCCAAAATAAAAGATACCTTGTAAATACTGTACACTGTAAATACATGATTTAAAACCTATGTAGCACGTGGAACAAAAACTCGGCTGTGTTGTCTTCACTTAACCTCATGAATGAACACGAACAACATTTCAAATGAAAATAAATGGATTCGTAATATACATTTTTCTGTGTTCAACAAACATGCACACTTTGTATAAAAAAACCCAAATTTTTCCGACATCAACAGTGTATTTTACATTTTGTATTTCTATGCTTTTATTTCAGGTGCATGCCAATGAGTGAGTGTGTGTGGCATGTTTTCTCTATGTACACCTGTTTGTCTGTGTGAAAGTGTGTGTTGTTCTCTGGTCGAAAGGGGGCTCAGTAGCGATGCTCACCTCGCGTTATGTGAGAGGAGAACTCGTATCGGTCTTGACTCTGGTGACCACAGAGGTTGCACTCGAAAGGGTCTCTGAAGCCATGGCAGCCCATGTGAATGGTGTACATGACGTGGTCCAGGAAGAGAACGCGGCAGTGTTCGCACCGGTACGCCCTCACCTGCTCCCCGTCTGCAGTCACCACCTTGAAGCCCTCTGAGGCCATCTCCATGCTGGCCCGGATGGCCTCATACTGCCTCTGCTGCTCCTCCTTTACCAGAGGGAGCACGCCGTTCCTCACCCCTGAAGTGATGTGGTTGGTCAGGTAGATGAGGCTGGGGGCTGCCCCGCCTGGACGATCCTCATTGTTGCTCTCGGTGTCTGTGGAGTCCTGGCCGCTGTGGCTGGGCGAGCCGTCCTTCTCGCTTGAGGCTGACTTGGAGTTGGAGAGCAGCAGCAGGTTTTCAGCTGCGCTGTCTTTGGCTGACAGGCTGTGGCCCGTCCCCGCGTGGCCCTCGGGCGCCTGCTTGTGGAGGGGGTACATGGAACCGAGGCCCACATCAGAAGAGGAGGCCGGGGAGGTCTGGACAAGAGGCCGGAGCGACTCTGCCCCCAGGTAGCTGATGGCGCTGTTGATGGCCTGGTCGATGACGTGGGGCTGAATCAGCTCACCTGATCCTCCATCATAGGAGAGGTCTGACAGACGTTTGTCACCTGAGGGCCCAGAGAGATACAGAAGAGCAATGTGAAGGTTATACTTTACTGACACACTCAAACTTTAATCTACTGAGCCTGCTCCTCTCTAGCTGAGTTTGAAAATGTCTCGCTGCTAATGTTTTTCTGGATATTGGTAAGTCTAATCTGATGCTAGCATTTCCCTCAGCTTCTTAATATTTTATCTTTAGTTATGTAGGTAATAATCATCTTAATGTAAAATGCATATACAGGGTTAAACACTCAGTAAATACTGAAACATAGTAACAGCAATTAAACTAATTAAAAGGCACAATTCCTGATCAGGCTGAACTATAAAAATAGACTTTTTTCTGTTACACTGCATTCATTTTGCAGAGCCAGGGTGGTAAAGAAAACTGCAACACTAATTAACAAACAAACAACACAAAATACATTGCAGCTTCACCTATGCAGCTTTCATAGGTGCAGCAGTTGCAATTGTTTTTCAGCAAAAGTAGCAACATTGTATTTACAGAAAGGAAGCAGATTTTGGCCCTTACCCACAAACTTCTGTGGCATAGTGCTCTTACGTTTAGCTACATTATTAGCTAGTCTGTCTAGCACCAAGGCTCTGTCAGATCCCGTCTGGCTTAAGTCTTCCCTCTGCTCATTCTGGTTGCTTTCTTCCTTTACTACTGGAAAGCAAGACAGAAAAGTAGATTTCAGAGTCAAAGTAATTTGAGTTGGTCCTATTTAAAGTGATGAGCTGGAGCCTGATAACACATGATGGTATTTTCTGGTCTGATGGTATTTTTCTTGCAGAGCACAGAGCGGACTATTCTGACACATATAAAGCACTTGGTCTATAAATATAGTGTTTGTTCATGCTCACAGATGAGGTGTAGATGTGTTTCTAGGCTTGTATGCAGAGGTTAACAGCCCACTGGGCATTGAGTATTGCAAGAATTTTACAGCATGTTCGTTCAAATTATGACTGCTGAGTATATACGGACAAAAACAGAACTTTATACTGACAACATGATTAAATTGGATTTTTGTCAATAGCTAAATATCTTCTGCATGAGCCTACATTGAAATGGAAATGACAGTAATTTAACCTGACCTGTTGGAGCATTTGATAACAGCAACATTGTCGACAGGGTACACTGCTGTAAAGTAGGTCTTCAGATTTGGGTGAAAGTGAAGTGCGTGTTCTCTTGAGGCACCAACCTGTGTAGATGCTGCTCTGCAGCCCCATGCACTGGAGGTAGTTGTGACACCTTTCCTTGTGCTCCTCGAGAGAGCTGCGCTGCTTGTAACTCCGCCCACAGTAAGCACACTTGTGGGGTTTTCCAACTGCAAAAAACCCCCAAAAACATTATGTCGGTGAACACAGCACTGCATGTGATGGCTGATATTAAAGTGCTAGCCCATGGTAGCATATATTTAAATTAATACACTTTGATTTAGTTACACAATAATGAATCAACCTATAGTTAAGTTCATCTGCGGTTCTAAATGCCCAAATTTGGTAGCTCTTTCCTGGAAAGCATAAAAAAAAAGTGGTGAGACGAAGAAAAGAGCACCACCTACAAAAAGTTAATCGACAGAGAACCCAAGGAAATGGTCTGGCAGTACTGCTCACACTGTTTGATTCATATGTAATCTTTGGGAAGTCCAGTGCAAGAACTTCAAAGGTTGATTTTACATTTCTTCTTGGTATGACATGAGCATGGCTGTAGCTACTACTGAGGGGATGTCTTCTGTATTTTTGGGGGGAATTCGGGAAGCAACTTAGAGGGAGTTTACATTCTACAAATAAATACTTGGGTGGGTTTTTTAGAATCCTGTACAGAATTCTTTTAAATTTAACAGCAAACAGCAACAAAAATAAATAAATAAGGGATTTACTATTAATTATTAACCATTACTAACCCCACCAGAGGAAATTCCTGGCCTTTTAAACAAAATAATAATATACCCAGAGTTATTGAATATAATCTATTTACAATATAAATTAACAGTTGACTAAATTAAGTAGTAAAAATACATATAATAAACATAATCTTATGGTGTCTGGTCAGAATGTTTGGAGAGTAAGGAACGACTTCTGGGGAACTTGTCCTCATGACCTTGCCCATTTCTAAAAGCCTGGCCACTACTTTAGCTTTTCCTCTTTGGTATAGACCCAAACCTAGAAAAAAAACATATAAATGAGGCACTCTGTTTACCATGAACATGAGCAATGTAGTTTATGTTTGGTGTAAAGTCCTGCTACTATAAATACTTACTAATGCACCGAATGTGTATTAATCAACAGCTGAAAGTAGTCCCTAACAAATGCACTGTTTAGTCCAGTTTGAGTCATGTTTGCCAAAAACTACAAAGCCCTGTCGTCTTAGAAAAATCGCTCAGTCTTTTAAAAAAAATTTATATATTTATTTATATATAATATAATTTTTAAAGTTTTTCAGTAGGAGTGAATGGACTTGGAGCCGAGTGTCACAAACATGGAAAGTACAAAGTATGGAATTTAGAAAGTCACAGAGAGACAGACTTACACTTGACTGTTAAAATGAATATTAAATAATTAAATGTTTGTCACTTACTGTCATTAGTGAAGGCAGTGAAATGTGTAAACTGACTTAAATTGAAACTGGTGCCCAAAAATAATCTTGCAGGTTATCCCTTTATTGTCAAACTAAACCTTTGTAAGTGAACTGTTTACACCCAAAGGTTTCATTAACACATACTTCTGCAAAGCATTTGCAAAAAAAGGTGACACCATATATACACCCTGTCAACTTCCCCTTATAATGCCCTGAGCGCTCACTGTCTGCACTGCAGAACATCATGCCTTTTGTAAAGGATTCTACCCAGCGGCCCTAGAATTACAGCAGTTTTCAGTGCTCTGCATACTCACCCGAGTGGGTGCGTAAATGGCCCGTGAGGGCGTCCCTCCTGCGACAGGCGTAGCTGCATAGGTGACACTTGAAGGGTTTCTCCCCAGAATGGAGCTTGATGTGACGCAGCAGGTTGCCCTTCTGGGTGAAAGAGGCACCGCACTGGCTGCACTGGAAAGGACGTTCTCCTGAGGACAAGAACACAACAGACGCACATTACTGTACAGAGGCAGCTAAAACATACAGAGAAAAAAAAACATGTGTTTTATTGGCACCCAATTTTAAATTTTTTATGTACACTACCAGACAGTTTTTTTTAATGTTTTTCTTGATTGCACTACTATCCCTAATCTCAATATGTTTGATCCCCCCTTGACAACAATCTTTGTCTTTTCTATGTGGGTGAAAAAGTGCGTTGCTGCTATGGGAATGTGGGGTCACTGCACTACAAGCATCCCGAGCGCCAGAACAAGCCGTATGATGGAGCGTCTCCGGGGCAGAGAGCGATCCAGCAGCCTGTGGGAGGGTTTCTCAGCAGAGTGACACTCCATCTCTCCATGCTCCCCCTGCCCCACCGACTTCTGGCGCTCTGATCGAACAAGAGCCTTTCAGACTCAGCCTGCCAGTTCCGTAATGCACCATTGCCTAGGTCAATTTGATCTCAAAATCTCATTTTTTCCTCTTCTTCGTCTCTAAAATAAGAGCGGCACATCACAATGCAAATTCAGCCTCATTTGAATAAAGCGAAGGAAACACTTTGTGTTGAGAGCCAGTCTTCCTGATCAGCGCTTCTGGAATAAACCAATATCCAGCCTCTCCGAGTGTTTGTGGCATTCTGTGAGAACGTTTTAATATGGCTTTTTTTTTCAAAGGCCCCCCATAAAATAAGAGTCACCAGTGAAGCAGCAAAAATATATAAAAAAGGAAATTCATTAAAAATGCATTTCAGGAGCAAAGACTCACCACAGAATATTTTCTATTTAAATAGGAGGCACTTCATTATATCTTTTATTGTACTTTCTTTTGCATTTACATTAGCCTAGTGTTCCTTTCTTCCATTTTGAGTTTCATTAGTTTCTAAAGCTTGACAGTTAAGTGCCTTTTTCAAAAATGTTCCTCACCACTGGTTTGGCTTCATTACAATAGAATATCAATTTTGAAATTTGAAAAACTTTTAATAGCCAGATAATTGTCACTTCATAGAGATTCCATTTAATTGCAGCAGATATCCTGTTTCTCAACTGAGGGCATGTTTTTTCGGACCAAGCTCTCTCTCTCTCTGCTACTTTATCGCACAATAATTTGATCAGTTACTGTTTGCCTGTTATGTGGTGATTCAGAGTCATTTAGAGGAACAATAATGAATGCTAATGGTATGCTCAAAGCCTATTTCACGCACGATAGGATGGTCTACATGCATACAGCCAAACGCAAGGATGCCATTACAACTACTACAGAGTATAAGGGTGACTGCAAACATAAGAAAGTTTATTTCTAAGACTCTATCACTAATGTTTGTGTGTAGGCGAAGGGAGACAACTACTCTGAAACCTTCATTTTTGCCATTTAAGGTACAAACAAAAGCTCTAAACATGGGGGAGGGGGCACCTTTCTACCCCTCATCCATCCTCTCATACTAATAGTGAACATGGGTGCAAAGGAAGGGCAAGAAGTATTGCAGATGGCTTACCAGTGTGGCTTCGCTTGTGCACCATCAACACATTGGGGCCAATGCAAACTATCCCACAGATATCGCACTTGAGCTTCCCGTTGGGCAGCCGGATACCGCCGGCCGAGGAGAAGGCCTTGGCTTCGGGGCTCGGCTGTGAGCCGTTCAGCTTGGCCCCCGAGGCATCGATCACGCGCAAGTCTTCCGCGCACTCCTCCTCCTCCACGCCATTCATGTCACAGGCCAGCCCATTCTCCTCATCACTGCGAGCCTCAACTTTAATGTTACAGGCTGGAAAAGAGGGCAGGGGGGGCCACGGTTTAGAATGCCAGCATGGTTCTTTCATGATGTTATATGCTAAAGATGGGCAATTTACCAGTGTGAAATTAATACTGTGACATGAGCATAGATAGAGCTGCTTATTGTAACATTGTGATTTAGCCTTAATAAAGCTGGTCTGAAAGGCTTCATAATAGGAAAGTGAACCGATTTTATCAACCTATTGGACTGCCCTCAATGAATGAATGAATGTTTATAATAGATGTGTGGTCATTTTACCTAACTGATCGATTCTAAATGATGTAATTATTACATTTTTATTAAATTATTATTTCATAATTTACCTGACCAGTCATTGTTAAATTCGTCTTATTGTTTGGACCTTTGTTTTGCCTTGATATACTTTTTAAACACAATTCCATTTTTTTTTTCTTTGAATGAGACACGTCATATTATGTGTTACTTGTTCAAATAAAGGACACACTCATTTTTTAAAGACTATGCTGATTAACTCAAACTGGGTTTCTTGCAGCCATGAAAAAGAACTTTAATATGGCCTGGTTATATTTAGATTCCTTCAGTATGGTATTGTAGGTAATATGGTTCTGTTCGCTCCCTCTTTCTTCTGTTGGGATAGACACTGTATGTAATAGCACTGCAACTGCACTATAAAACAACAGTGACTTTGTAATGGCAAACCTCCTTTGGTGCACAATCAAACACAACATTTTCATGTTTACTGGGATGCTGCGTCAAAACTTCCCTTATTTCAGGCGTTTTTGAGAACTCAGTCTGAGAAAGGTCAAGAAACATCAGATAAGATCAACCCCCAGCCCACTCACTTAAACTGAAGTCTCTACTGCTTTTTCGTTTTTTCAAAGCAGCATAGTATATTTCTTAAGGATGAACAGATGGATAGCACAGTCTACCGTTTGAAGATGTCAGTGATGAGATGAGGAAACACACAGATCATCTCACACCATCACACTTTGGTGAAACAAATGACAGCAAGATAAACAGGAAACAGAGACACAGGAAGCAGTGTGAAACTAGGGACGACAGTGATGTCGATCAGAGCAACAGAGCACGTTGAACACAAACAGGCACACACAAGACACGCTCGCATTTGGCCTTTCACCATATAGAGGGGTCTTAATCTGTCTACTTCCTGAGATTGCAAGCTTTTTACAGTACACAGAGTAAATGCTGAATGATTGATGAACGCCAACTATTATTTGTGGAGCAACTAGAAAGTCTCCATTTGATGTCTGGTGTTCCCAAAGTGATCAGAAAAGGGAAGTGTCCTTTTGAACTACCAGCTCCCTCTTTTATCACCAGAGAAACATTTCAGAGAACTGACAGATCATGCAAGTCCCGCAGCTACCAGTCTGTGGTTAGCATGTCACGGTGGCAGCCTGATTTCCCCATGCCTCCACCTCTGTTTGTACAACTGAAGAGGAAGAAGTGGAAATCATGAAATATAGGAATCTATGGAAAAGGGGAAGCTTCAGAAACAGGGCCTGTCTAACTGAAATACCAAGAATTATGGAGAAGTGACAGAAAGGGAAGCACGGGAAAGGAATTGTAAAACAGCCTGTAACTGAAACAGTTTTTTTTCTGTTTTTTTGCAGGAGTGTTGTTTTCACCGAGCGCCACCAAGGGAACATAGATCACCTAATGTACAGAAAGTTTCCCAGTGCAAGATCAGGAGATTTTTATGATCGCTTTTCCGCTTAAAGTCACATAACCTGATCGTCCATCTCCACACAACATTTTTTTTTTTTTTTGCTGTTGCATGACAAACAATCTGCTCATCTCTTTGACTGCTGAAAGTTTTTGGACAAACTCTCCTGTCTTTTTGCTGAGCAGATGAGATTAGAGAGACACCAGATGTGCACGCAAAGGGAAGGAAAGGCTTCCCTATTTTTAAAAACAAAACAGTGCTTAAATGACCAAACATACTCCATGTTCATCCAAAATGTAATTGCAAGGATAACAATGCATCTAAGTGGGGATCTACTGTATGTTAACACAAAACTCTATTGACACTGTTATTGTCATCATTCTTTCAGTTTCACTTAGGGTTTTCTTGCCTTATTATGCATTAACAGATATAAGGTAAGACAGTGGTTCTCAACAGTTTTTGACAATTGTACACAACCCTGTCAGAGGCACTTCCTCACCACTGGTTTGGCTCCGCCTCTACACCACCATTTATTCTAACAATTTCCCATTGCTTTTAGCAAACTAGACAGTTTTCCCCTTAATTTTAGCTGTCTATTTTAACCATTTATCCACTACTTTAAACAATTTCACCTTTTATCCATTAGGTTAACAGTTTCAACAGTTTATCCATTACTTTTATGCTAAAGTTATTATCCTAACCATTTATCCATTACTTTAAGCTAACTATTTTATCCATTTATTTAAAGTATACATTAAGCTAGCTATTTGAACTATTTATTAATTATTTTAAGATAGCTATTTCATCTGTGTATTTATTCAAATTGTAATTTCAATTTTTTCAAATTGCTAGACAATATTCCCACATTTCTCCATGCAACTGCCGAAATACTCCTCGGGGTACAAGTACCCCTGGTTGGGAATCATCAACTTGTTCACGCCTTCTGTGACATTTTGTGATGTGAAGTCAAGTGGTGCATGTGTCCTGTGTTTGCAGCGGTGAAAGAGAAATGCTATCTAATCATTTCTTTTTGGAGACTTCATGATGCACATGTATGCACAGGAATTTCTCACTTGAACCACCAAGGTTTTTCAGTCAGTGCATAAGCACCTTAATGATGGTGTAAATTAAACTTGGGGATTTTCAATGGACAAATCCCATTTGCATATCACGGAGTTCGAAAGCAAAACATGATAAGTGACTACACCACTTCAACCCTCCTAATTTAATTTATGGTTTTAGCCACAAAACCTCTGATTGCCACAATTTTCTGGGTGACTAAAGCACTTTTCTAATGTCAACCAGGAGTTGTAAAATTTCAAACAGACTATTGCCTTACTCAGTATTGGCAAAATAAAAAGACATTTCCCTGCACATCTAAATGAAGCCACTGATCCAGAAATAACTCTTAAATTTAAACCCTAAAGCAGATGTATACTGTACATAAGGCATTTTTTATATTATCACTTATTTCAGAATTGCTGGAATAATGCTCTAAAAACCCTTTATGTATATCTTAGTCGTCAGTTCCTGAGACAGCTAACACACTAGCGAGGCTCTAAGGTTATCAGCCGGCCAAAGCAGACAGAAGGGAACCATGAACGGTGGGCTGCCACCCACTTCTCATGGATATGGGGAAGTTGTGATTGAATTGGGAGTAGGAAGAAGGCCTTTTACTTCATATCATGTTTGTCACAGTCACACATCCTGATTTGCTCGTTTTGGGAAGCAAGTGTCAGATCACATCGTAGACAAACCAAACAGTTTGCAATAAAATGGTTATAAACTGATGTGGATCTAATCCTCCGGTCACATGTAAAGAGGCAACACATACTGTAGCTGAGAATGAAACAATGACTACTGAATGCTGAGAGAAGTGACTAGCAAATATAAAATAGCTATATCATTAGCTATTATATCATAAAAAAAAAAGCAAAACATTTTTGGCCTAAAAAGAAAAAATAATCTGCTCTATTGACGGAGGTCGATAGCAGATAGGAAGCAACTTAGCAAGTGTGTTAGTTCTGCAGTGTGGAAACACAGGGAGCCTGCTGGAGGTTCCTGTTACCGACTTGTGCTGCTCTCACTGCCTGAAAATAACCCTGTGTGCAAGATAGTGGAACCACATGTGTTAAACCACGCCAGCAACACACTCAACAAGACTTGCAGGAACACCAAAAGCAGCCTGCTTTTCCCCTCACACACACAAAAAGAAAAACACGCGCCTCCCATGTTTTCGGGAACTAGACATCTCAATCTCCCTCTTAGTCTCATGTCTCCGAAAGAGCAAAAGCTCTGTCTGAATCACTGAAAGTGAAAGAGAAATATTTTCACTGGGATGTTGAGAAGGTCTTCTTACCGCCTTGTGACTTAACCAAATATGTCTCCGTGCTTATTTTCCACACAAGACAATACAATTCATTACTTTTGAATTTTTGTGACAATTTACAAAACACACTGCGCTGGAATAACGTGGATGACAAAATAGGGTTCATTTAGACCTATAAACCTCCCTTATGTTTGGAGTCATATATGTGTGGATTGCAGCATTGTGAATGTGCAACAACAATGACGTTCCCAGGATGTGAAGACTTATTTGCAACAGGAAACAACCTGGGTTTTGAGGTTATGTGCTTTCGATACTTTGAGGTCCTGTGTCCCACATAGTATAGTCCCCTAGCTTTTTGCCTTTTTTCACTACAGAGAACTGAGCAGCACATGATCCTGTGTGATAATTATAACTCATTCTGGCTTTTATCACAGAGGCAGCGATGCATAGATGTACCAGATACTTGCACTTCCCTTCCTTCTCTCTTTGGGCTCTTTCTCTCTGTCCCTATATAGACACATGCGAAGTGATCATACTGTATAGGGAATGAACAGAAACTAACACGGCGTACTTAAAGTCATACAGCCACGCCACCAGATGTGCCCTCTTCATTCTCTTTATATGCCACAGATGAAAGTCAAACGTTTAAATCACCTGCTTTCTGACTATATCCCATTTTTCCACCCAGATTGTACTAAGCGTCCATCAGTTGACTGAGATGAAACGTTGTCGTATAAAATGTGGCTCTACAAATGCTCCCTAACTGGATTCAACACCTCTTAATTTTTTAGATGCCATCGCAGCATTTGTTCAGAAGTGTGGTGCCACACAGCAAAACAGTTGTAAAGTCAAACAGAGTAAGTTCCTTTGTGAGTAAGCGTGTGCGTGTGTGTGTGTGTGTGTGTGTGTGTGTGTCTGCAGGTGTGTGACCTATGTGGTGTAGTGATCCGCTGATCTCTCTGAGCTTGGCCCTGTTCCTGAACACTTTATCTCCAGGAGTGTTGAAACTGTCTGATGGCAAGTTCTTCTTAGGAAACTCTTACACATCCTATTTCAGTTTCCTCTCACATTTTATTTTTGACTGTGTGCCGCTAATCTTTGCCGTTATCTGGATAGGTGGAAAAACACTGATAGCATGGTCAGCTGTCATGCTTGGCTTTTTTTTTTTTGCCATCATGATGAAAATATAATACATAATCTGCATTTTCTCTATCTCCTATATCTCCTGTCTTTGTGATTGGTGAGGATTTCCTAAATTTATTTAATAAATTACAATGGCTGTCGTGTGGATTCACCTCATGTGGAGTGCATCTTGAAATACATATTAATGTGCTCGAAAGTGTTAACAAGCTATACATTTCAGGAAGAAACAATAATAATGAGCAAAATAATCCCTGTATCATTAGTCCTTTGAAAGCTGTATGTTATGTCAGATTCATCCTGTGGTCATGTAAAACCGATTAGCTATTAATGGCCAATAATGATTCCACCGTGAACATTTCCTGTTCAAACCACCCATGTTAGGAGACTTGAGATAAATATACACCACCGATGTGAATCCCCCTAGCACGCTTCATCCTTATTTTCACCATGATATTCCCTGGCTTGATGTTCACAAACTCAAATCAAGGCCACATTAGCTATTCCTTAAGATTCGGCGTATTAATGACATGCCATGGATCAAAGGGATTTTTTTTTACCTTTTCTGCCAATGACCTAAATGTGTCTCTTTGCAGCTTTAAATTAATTTTTCCAAGGGATTTGGAATGGAAAATATCTCCCACTGGATGTGCATGGGATTAAGTTATAAAAACGTTTTCATGCTTTTTTATATATATGTGTTATGCTTTTGATACTGACATTACTTTCATTTAACCGTTTTAGTCTGATTTGGATGCTTTGGGAATGAATACATTACTGTTGGGAAAGGCACTGCAGTGGTTTTGACTCATTTTGATTGCTTCTTCATGGGATACGCTCAACATAACGGAGCAATCACATACTTAGATAAATGTTTTCTTAATTTATACAAGCATCAGTGATGTTCTGACTGGCTGTGGGTGCGTTTGATGAGATGTTGCCTCCTACCTTTGTCCCCTCTGTTGTTCTGCTGGTGGGTGGAGCTGGCTGACAGGTCCTCAGGGACGGCCATGGGCTCCTCTGCCTCCTCGGACACATCATTGGCAGGGGGGCTGTCCCTGCCTGGCGAGACACACACCAGCAAACTCTCATCACTCACCGCGCAACCCCTCAACGTGTCTCATTCAGGAGAAGCAAAATTACCTCCGAGTGGTGTAAGAGCCTGTTTGTGGGCCTATTGTATCTACCTTTTGCACTCTATGGCTCAATCATGCAGTAGGTAGTCTTTTACCTGGCATCTGGGCCATTTCCTGGGCCTCCTCTGTCTCCATGCGGTGCAAGTACTCTAATGGGAGAGAGATAGAGATGTAGATGTGTGTAAGTTTAATCAAGTGCAGGCTGAAGAAACAACATTATAAAAAGCTAAAGTGGAGTAAAGGGTGTACTGCTCGGGGTGACTTTGTCACCTGAGTGAGATCACTCTTGTCACAGCCGCAGACACACCACTGTCCCCCACATTACATTACAAAGAATTACAGACATTTTCATTACAAGTCTGACAGAGAGACCGAGGTTAGAGAGTGTCTTGGCTCCGGCTGATGGCGCCCGCTGGTAGCGCAGGGCTGCTGGGAATGGGCTTTCAGACCACATTTGTTATTTATTGTTAATTTCCTGCCACGTAATCATCCAAAAATGCAAACTGACTGCCGCAAAATTAAGCAGAAAATTAACTGGCCCTGGGTCACGGGGATGCGGGTGTTTGCCGTGCCCAGCTGATCGGTGCTCATGTTCTCTCTAATTTACTGAGCACGCATCGCTGAGCCCGCGGCCCGAGCACAGACACATGCAAGCCACAGTGAGAAACAAAGAGAGGGGAGGACAGAGAGGGAGAGTAAGAGAGAGACGAAGAAGACAGAAAAGCAGCGAGATGGATATAGAGGCAGAGAAGTAGATAGCAACGTGAGGGCAAGAAGTCAGAAGAGCAAATGCAGCCGGAAGGTGCAGAGAAAAGAAGAGAGACAGAAAAGCAGGCCAAAGGACAGAGAAGTTCTCTTTATTTATTTTTTAGAAGCGATCCTCCGGCCAGGGCTGAATATCTGAGGAGTCACCAGTGCTCGTGGCCCCATTAATAATGGATGGCCCTCAAGCCTGCAGCAGATGGGCCCGACAGCCTCAGACCCAGCTCCGCCACTTCAAGAAGCCCTTGGTGGGGCCGCTGCCCAGTCCAAGCAGCCACTCAGGGAGAAGTGAAGCTCCCGAAAATAGCGAAACGAGCCCAAGGGAGAAGGGGAACCTAGGCCTTCCTGTTTTACTGACAGATGGCTCCACACATTTGGAACAAATAGTGGGAAGCGACGGGCCACTCTGTCGCAACGCGCAGCATTCTGCGGAATCAAGTCAGGAGCCTGACGGCCTGAAGACGCCCAGGATGCAAGCATGTGGGGAGCAGGAGGGGGGCAAAGGTCACTGGTGCAGATGATTTGTTCAGCACAACACGGGGGTGTTGCGTGTTACTCTGCTGAGCGACGACTCCGCAGCGCCGCTCTTCAGCATCTGGAATTTGGAGGTCGGGGGCAGAGGGAGGTATATTCTCATGTGCCCTTTTTTTCTGGGCAGATGGTGCGAGGGGAAACACGGATGTGTTGGTGTTGGTGGTGGTGGTTGTGTGTGGGGGGGGGGGGGGGCTTCGACAGAAATAAAAAAAGAGAGTTCCTACATTTACCCACAACCCACTTGTGTAGGCATGTGGAAAGTAAGGTGCACGTAGAATATTCAGGAAATAGCTATTTTGTTTGAGCACATAGATCCTTTTTTCATGCTGTTTTTATTTTCTACACATTAGACATTTAAGTTACTATTTCACAAACGTTTCCCATTTTGATTTTAGTTGAGCCTCAGTTTTTAGACACTGTGCCTTAATTTCCCTTTGCCAGAGTTGAAAGTCCTACTTAGAAAACATACTTTTTGATAAGCGCGTGGCGCTGTGCTGTGTTACAATGTCTTCATCCAGCTAACCAGTCCTAACTGTTTTCTCATTTATTGAATCAAACCAAACTGAAATTATGAATCAGTGGGATTATTACCCCTTATTGCTCACGTCATGGTTGTAACGAGGAGGCGACGTGTGTGTGTGTGTGTGTGTGTGTGAGTGAACTGGGTGGCAGGTGGAATCTTTCAGCCAGTGAAATGGAAGTTGCAGAGAAAACGTCTGACACACAGTGCAGGGGGACTGGAAAAGTTTTGGTCTGAGCACGTCAAGTGAGGAGAGGCAGGAAGAGGCTTGTGGGTTGACAGAATTCTCGGTCCTCCTCCTGTGTGTGTGTGTGTGTGTGCATATGTTTGGTGGTGGTATCTATATGTGTATGTGTGTGTGTGGGGGGGGGGGGGTTGGGGGTGTCGGCTCATAGTGAGGTGCAAAAGCTACACCAGGGAGCAGGGTGGAGATGACGAACAACGAAACCGTTAACAGAAGACCACACCAGCAAAGTATGGATACCCAGGAGGAAGCTTAGACACTGGTGTGTACAGTTTGTTTAAACAAGACACATAATACACATTTAAAATTAAAGATAAATGCTGGAAGTATACGTATAGAATTGGGGAAACAACGTGTCACCAAAAAGATGTTTGTTGAGTGTTTCGACTAGAATTAAATTAAGTTTCATGTCATTAAAATTCATTAGAGTTACATTTTTTTTATAATAATCCAACAGTAATTTGATTAAATCTGTCAGCTTCAATGGAGTGATTAAACATTAAAAACAAAATAAAAGTGTGATTTAAGGCCAAGGAGGCTTGAGTTCAAATTTTTAATAAAATGTTTCTGCTTCTCACAATTAGATTTTCGGCTGCAATAAAACACGTTACAGCGTTTAAACGCATGGCTGTATAAAAGACAGTGCTGTATGAATCCAGTAGCATCGCACATTAATGTTGACCTCAGTCTGAATAGATGCGCAAACAATATGAATCAAAATTCTACATATTCAGACTGCTGAAAGTGTCCACCTTAGTTACTAAGCAGACTTACTGACGATTAATGAAAATATCTGAATTAATAGTTTTCACTCTTTTGGGTTTTATGAGAAGTAATGAAGCTGTGGGCGCTTTCTTATCGCCCATTAGGAGAAGAGATTATTCTACACTACCAGGCAATGTGGTGCATGGTCACCTTTGTTCATATGCACATGGAGATTCTCATCAGTAATGCATGAAATGTATGGGGTGCAAGTGGGTAGATAGTGTTAGCGGATGTGTTCTGGGAGCCTGTCGAGGGGGTGAGGGGAGAGCAAAGGTGCGCTGAAGAGAAGTTTCCTTCATTTGCATCTGACACACTTCACTACTCTGCTATTCAGACAGTACAATCATTTTAATAACTGTCTGCCTTCCTCTGGCCCCCACCCCCACCACCCTCCTACTTCTGTTTCTACTGACAAGAAAGATGATGTATCTGCAGACAGATTTGCAGCACTTTCAGCACTTCTCTTTCCAACCGAGATCTGAAAAAGTCCTATTTGTGCAGGTACTGGGGTTCCTTTCCAAGCTTTAAATAGATCTAACATCTGAACTCAAACCTATTTTTCTACTACGCTTGCCAAGTGTTGGTTTCTGTTGGATAGTTGCATTTAAGTCTGGTTTGAGTGAATTTACAGAATGATTAACGCCCCTTAAATGTGCCAAACTCAGAGAAGAATGAGGTTTTGCTGGAAAATAAACTGTAAAATGTGTTTAAGGGCTTGCAAAAAAAAAAAAAAAAAAAGAAAAATGTATAAATACACATGACATAAAAGGAGAATGCTGGCTGGCAGTTTAAGGTCGGAACAAACTAATGGCAGCTCACCGACTCGGTGCAACTTTAGAGGCGCAATTAGAAATGGCTGAATTAATTCTTCATTTGCTCAGAGAAAGCCTGCGGGGCGTAAAATATTGTTTTTGCAGACGCTCAGCCGGGAAACTGTTGGTTTTTGCGACGTGTTAGAAAGATGAAAAGACTTTATTTCCTCAACAGTTTGAGGGTGAATCGTTCTGGGCGATGATGAGCAACTTTCCACCTCCAGTGACAGCAGAGCGCAAACTTCCATCAGTCCTGCCTGCGTGTGTGTTTCTGTTCCTCCCTTCACACGGACGTTTGTCTAACAGCTAACCGAGACTTTGGTCCGAAAAGGTGAATTCACAGCTTCGGATTTATCGAGTATTAAACTGCTGTGAAACACGAGATCGGAAGCGCGCGTTGCTGATTTCCTGTTTAAGCAGCGCTAAACATGTTTTCACTTACGGTTTAGTGTAATGAAAAAGTCAAACCCCCCCAATCCTGCTGAAAATGTGCCTTTTAATGTTTAATAAAAGTTCGTATTCTCTGAAGTTTACTGAGCGCGCACATCTGTCGCAACAGGTGCTGCGACAGATGTGCAGCAGAAAACAGCTTTAAATTATAACGGAGTGCGCTGATAATAAGTACGAAATCTAAGAAATCAGATTAGTGTCTGGTTTTGTTTTTTTTTTAATAAATCTAAGTGGTTGTGATAGAATGTATCCACGTGTTCCCAAAAGACACATGGGAAAAAAGGGGAAACATTCCTCTCTTTCCATTCAATTGCTGGCGCGCGGAAAAAAAAAAAAAAAAAAAAATGAATATACCTTTTCTGATATTTAACTGTAAAAAGGTGCTCTGGCCTGTTGATCCGTCGCGCGTCCTGCGCCGGCGGAGAATTTACGCGCAGCGAACGGGATCTGATGGCGCCGCACACCTGCACCGAAACTGTGAGGAGTTTCTTTTTCCAGTCAGGTGCAAAAGAAAATGCCTCCTGAGAAGCCTCGAGGAGACACGAGCTCGGCTTAGAGGTCCTGGCCCAGCCTGTAAGGTTAGTGGCAAGATGAAAGGCGCGGTGGAAGTCACTTTACCTGCTATTCCTTGAGTTTGCAGTATGAAGTTCTTCCAACTCTCCCCGGCTCCATGTGCAGAAGGTCGCAGCGCCGCGGCGGCCCCATGGAGCTGCGCCCGGAGTCCCTCCCCTCTCCACTGCACTTCCTCGTTCCAGCCCAACATGACTATGTCTCTGAGCTCCACTGGGGCATTTTGCTTGCTTTTATCCACAGGCCGAGTCTGCAGCGGGGAGTCGGGCCGCCGAGCCCTTGGCACTTGCTTTGTGCCGCGCCAATAACAGCTGACACCCAGCGGACCATTACTGGCAGCCATGCATGAGATGGGATGAGGCGCGCGAGGAGAGTGGACCATTCATTGTTTATTTATTTCATTCTCACTGAGGGGGGGGGGGGGGGGGGGGGGGGGGGGGTGGGGCGGCGGGGGGT
>JAVQJF010093216.1:0-70348 GCA_036023855.1 Gadopsis marmoratus
AGCTGAAATGTCATTGGGGGTCGTCTCATTGTTGCCCTCTAGTGCACCTGTTGTTAATTCCATTAACACCAAAGCAGCTGAAGCTGATTAACAACCCCCTCTGCTGCTTAACTGACCAGATGATGTGATGCTGTACTCTGCTTATAAAGACTAACTTTTGTGTAGTTACAATCAGATGCAAATTTAAGAGCTGAACAGTAATGCATTTAATAAAGACATTCTATTGTAAGTTATGTTGATGCATGTAGACCTACTGTGCTTCAAAACAAACACAACATATCATTTTTAATGGTTTCTGTCTGAAGAAATGTTTAAGGATGGAACATGTTTCCCCAAAACTCTGATAGGATATTTATTGATATTTAGTTCACACTTTTCCTCAATTATTTTGTGACTATTTGGCTGCAGCCATCAACGTCTTCTAACTTTTGACTAATTGGTAAGAAGGAGCCGCTGGGACACCTGGAGGTGACGGATGGCAGGACAACAGACAGGAAAACCAGAAACCACGAGAGAAGAAGAGAGGATGTAAAAAACGAAAGGAAACAAACAGCAGGGCAGCGTGATGAGACCATTACTGATACTTCAAACCTCAAGAACATCACAAGCTGCATGAAAGGCACTTTCTGTCAAAGTCAGACAGAGTGAAGTTATTGGCCCCAAACACATTATCTAAAGAAAATTCCATCATTAATGTTACCATCAGTACCATTGCTACGGCTGTAGCTTTCCATCTGTGTGTGGAACTGTGCTGCTGTGTGTTCTCCTGGTTCTGGTTCAGGATCTGGTTCTTGCCACGGTCTCCTAGTGCTGCTCATGGTGGGATTGTTGGGTCTCTGTAATAAAGACTTGGACCTGCTCTGTATGAACAAGTGCTGAGAGATAACTCTGTTATAATATGGTGCTGTATGAATAAAACTGGATTGAACTGAATGAGACGGAGTTTGGTGTTTCTGATCTGAGATCTGAGTCCTGCAGAGTCGAGATGAACTACAGCTTTCCACTCTGATCCCAGTGGGATGGAACATATCGACATATAAGGAGTGCAGATGATGATGAAGATGACTTGCTGCGATTGGTCTGTCTTTACTAACAATCATCTTCATCATCATCATCATCATCATCATCCAAAGCAAAGTTCGATCCGCAGACACTAGGTGGCGCAGCAGGCTCCGGCCGCACGGAAACTCCTCCCACTGGGGTGAAACTTCACTGTATGTTCCTCCATAAGGAAAACTCTGCCCGGACCCAGACCCAGACCCCGACCCCGTCTCACGCTGTTAGTTAAGGAAGACTTTTAAATCCCAGAGGCTCCAGCTGCGTTGGTGCCTCCTCCTCCGGACTCTGCCGCACCCGGACCCGGACCCGCCCGGACCCCCTTCTTCTTGCTCCGAGTCAACATGCGCTGCTGGAGCGTCGCGTCCCTGCTGCTGCTGCTTCTCTCTGGGGCTTTAACGCAGGACGGTAAGCGGGTTATTATGGGCTGGAGGACATTTACAGTCGTTTCTTTGGTTAATTTAATGTCAAAAAGTAGAGAAAAGTGCTGAACAACACTTTGTTACTTTGTAGCCAAACTCCGTGTAGGTTGGGCTGTACGCCCCCCTGTGGCCACCACACCACATGTCTGCAAAGAGGAAGGCTGTCTGAAGCTGCATTCAAAGCTTTTTCTGAATTATTTTCACATGAATTTACTTTTGGCCCCCAGATTTCGGGGCTTGAATTCAATCAAACCCCAAATCACTGATCTGCTGTCAAATAGGACAGAACAGCAGCGATTAATGATGGAATCGTTTTTCCACCTATTAATTTCTTCAGCTGCCTTTATTAACATAAAACACAGTGTAGGACCTGAACACGGCCTCGTCCTCTTGGTTTGGAGCTGGTTCTCTTGGTCTGGACGGGGCCCTCGTGTCCAGGTTCCTCCAGATGCTTTAATTTACTCCACCTCATCCGACAGGCCACATAGAGTAACTGCAGGGACATGTAGTTTATTATATATATATATATATAAGTAATAATACATATAGAAGTCAAATCATTGTTTTGAGAGTTTTAAGATCTTCGTTTTTGTCCTTTATTCCAGAACAGAACAGAGTAACACAAGAAAAGTGTTGTTTCACTGAGGAAAGGAAACGAGAAGCTGTAATGTTGGATTTACATGACATCAGCTAACAGGCAGAATGTGGAGAAGAGAAAGCAGCCATATTGAATATCGGGCCTCCAGCTGTTTCGCTTCATCTACCCAAACAATTTAAAGACGATGAGAACCGTCTCCTACAGATGCAATGCAACACAACGTGAAGATTCAGAGATTTTAAAAAGAGGCTCGATTCTCTCTTCAGTCTGTATACGTGCTCAGAGTGGCATGTTGGCTTTAGGGCGGCAGGAAGCGTTTCAGGGCTGTAGATATGTTATTCTGGGGTTGGGATGTTTTAGCTGGAAGTGACTGCTTATGTTGCTGCCCCTTTTTATCCTAATTCTTTGCAAAAGTACTTAAATTAATTGTTAACCTGTGTTTTCCTGCAGCTGCTTGGCTGTGAAAGCACTTCATCGTTTTTGTTGCCGAAAGGCTTTTATTTAAAATGTTAGAAATCCAAATATAGTATTTCTTGTAGTCTCAGCACAGGGCCCCATCCCTGTGCAGACAAGCTGAACTTGTCTCTGTAACTCTGCAGCCACCTGGGATAAAGGGTTGGTCTGTGCGTTTCTCTCGGGAAACCACTCACTAGTTTCAGTTGTGAGTCATACTTCAAAGCGCTGCCGTAGCAACCAACATTATGTGACTCACTGCAACACCCAAACACAGAACACATGTGCTTCCACTATGAGGGAAAACCCCTGCACACAGTGCACAAAGTGACTGTAGCTGGTCAAAGCAGCCTGTTCCCATGGAAACAGTTGGAGGTTATGGTGAACGAGTGACCTTCATGTTGTCCTGTTACTCCAGCAGGTTCAAATGTTGATTTGTAATGATGGTCTTCATGTCTTCCACACAGGCTTTGACCTGTCCGACGCTTTTGATGATGACAACGCAGGTAAGGACATTTTAGGCAGCACGTTCAACATGTAGCTGCCTTCTTTACGACACGAGTGGGACATTTACTGACTTACTCTTTGTTGTAGAACCAAACATGAAACTCTCTTCTGTGTAACCACAGACCTTAGTCCAGGCATTGAACCAACAACCCGTTGTAGAAAACCTTTGACTTTGTGCAAAACTGCTGACTCATTTCTGGCTTTTAGGACTCGTCCCTACAGCACTGTATTCCCAGTGTAAGACTTTAACTGGTCCACGGTTATTAACCTGACCCTGGACCAGGGTTCCACATGGTCTGACTGTCGCTGGGGTCCTTTCGGATCCTTTTTTGAAATTGAATTGAATGATGATGATTCATTAGTGTCTGAAGTCTGTTTCTGACTCACATCAGAGTAAACAGTTGAGTATTTGTTACGTAGGGAGTTAGGGATAGGTTACTGCTTCAAAGAGTATTCAAACAAAGCCTTTCATACTTTTGCACCAATTTAACATGCTTGGCCTTTTTCCGGAGCTTTTATTCACATCTCATACTTCGCAGGATGGATTTTGCTCCGTTGACATGACCCAAGTATGAAATGTCAGTCATGTCCCAACATCTCCGTCTCAGCTTTCTGCTGAGGGAGGGTTGGGTTTGTCATGGGGGTCAAAGTGCCAGAAAGAGCAAGCAAGTGGACTTTTTTAAGTTGAGTTGCTGTCAGATAGTAACACCTCTCAATTCTGTTGATTCCTTAGCACCAACGCCTGCAAAGCCCAAAGAGCAACCGAAGGCCCCCGAGAAACCTAAATCTGGTGGTTTGTATCTTTTTACCTGTTCCAGGATGGTGATGGTAACTGTTGTTGACTTATATAGTGCTTTTCAGCCTTAATGCTTCCCAAAGCACTTTTATAGATTGTTGGAAGGTGCTGCTCTGCACTGGGAGCAACGTAGTACATGGAGATGACTTAGACCTGGCAACTGTATTCTGCAACAACACTACATGCACTCTGCACCCGTCGCACTGTTGGTTGAACTGTACCAACCAAGATAATGCCATGACCCACATACTGCCATGCTACTTGTGGTTGTCTGGTTCCTGTTGCATGACTGCGCCCACAGCTGAAGAGCTCGCTGTCAGTCAGAAACTGTTGTTGCCATCTGTAGACACTGTGTGACTCCCAGAGGATGAACCCTGACCTTTTCATTTGTTCAGATATTCTGTGTTTTCAGTGACTAATTCATGTGTTTTTAAGCTTTTCTACTTCCTTTCCTCTCTAGGTGAGCTAGACCTTCTTGATGCATTTGGACCAGGTAAAATACACTGTTAAAGCCATAAATGCTACATACAGGCAGCTACATACTGTGGATCCACCCTGTTGCTTATTCTTAAAAATAAACCCGATGACAGTTTGAGCTACAGTCATGGCACCATGACCAGATGCTGTCATCACATTTGTAACGGGTAAAAAACCAAAATAATAATTAGATGCTGGACCGTTGGTAAAATAGAACAGAAAAAGGTTTTGGTGTTGCATAATACATTTAATAATACAAATACATTTTCCAAGTTCTAATTATTCACTTATCTCTTGTTGCATTCTAAATATGTGTCTACAAAATATTAGAGGCTTTTTTTATGTTAAAATGTCTCTCTTGCTATTTAAAGTTTTATATTAACATAGTTTTGATGACTCCTCTTGAACTCGGGGGCGGTTCCAGACATTTGTCCAGCTAGCCCCGCCCATTTCACGTGCCTGTTGGTTTGTGGGTAGCTAGCACGTCTATAGTAAGAGCTGTGCGTTTGGATTTCAGCTGATAAAGACTTTGTTTAGGTCTAATTTATTAATTTTACCCTCCTCCTCCCCCTGAGCTCTGTATGGCTTGTGTATTTGCTAAGCCCCGCCCACGTTTGACTTATCCAATCCTGTATGATTACATTTAAAACACCTTTTAAACCCCATCCTCTGTTTCACTATGACATGATGGAGGCTAAAGTCGCTCTAAGTTCCATTTCGCTGAGACTAATGTAAAAGTGGAGCAGCTCACCACGGTGTAGGTCAGATCCTGTGCTGGGTCAGAAGGTTTAATGAAGACAGCCTGGACCTTTAGCACCAAACAGTGTTCTAAAGGTGATTTGCTGTCCCTTTGTCCTGCAGGTGATGTACCGACTAAGAAGCCCCAGAAACCAAGTGGTAGGTTAACCATTTCCCACTTTCCATGTAGATGGTTTTTTTGTTGGCTGCTGAGGTTTAGCGCTTTTGTTTCTGATGTGGCTGAACCAACCCTTTAAATGACGTGGCTCAATGCTTATGGTGTGTAGCACATGACCACGACGTCCTGGCCTTTGGCTATTATATCAGAGACTAAGATTAAACTGTCCTGCTCTATTGGATTATTGGAAGTCTAAACTGCAGAGCCTCCAGCTACACTCATTATCTGAGACGGTATTCTGAGCGTAGCAACCTCGCATTACTTCCATTAGATAATATACCATAAATCAAATGTATGCTTTGTATTTGAATCCTGTATACTGGAATACTGAATGTATGCTAATCAGCCAAACAGGTTTATGATCGAATGAAATGGAAGATTATTTTGATGGTAATTTTGCTCCGTTCAAACACTCTGCTCTCCACAGACCCTAAGCCCAAACCTGTTAACCCCCCAAAGAGTGGAGGAGGTGAGTATTTCTTCTGCTTCTTTGACCTCTTAGTTGACGTGGATGTTAAAGGACAAGGCTGGTGATATTCTGTATTTTTTTTCCTGTGCAGACCTAAACCAACACTGACTGTATGTTTATTGATGTTTTATAGGTGACTTTGACTTGGAGGACGCTCTGGGCCCAGGTAAAGCTGTTGTATGGAGTTTTAATGGCATACTTGTCTGATTATTGCTTAGCAACCATAGCTAGTGTCGAGCTTTACATTTCTCCACATGGTATGCATGGGCCTGTAGTAGCATTTATAGAGTTTGCGTCTCCAAAACCAAAATACAATTAGATTTTCTGCTTTTGATTTAAATTTACGCTGTGCAGCTGGATGGAAGTTTGTTCCAGAATGATTGTATGTTGATGTCTGGCCTGTCACATCTTTTAAATACGCCTCTGGTAATTTTGTGACATGCAAACACTCTGCTCAGATGTCACGCCCTGGTATGTATCTGCTTTCTAATTGCATTTACTTCAATGTCTTTGTATCCACAGACCCCAAACCTGACAAACCTGATGTTAACCAACCGAAGAGTGGAGGAGGTGACTTGTTAATTTGTGTAGATGTTACAGGACAAGGCTGGAGATGTTGTGTGGTTTTCTTCCTGTGCAGAGCAAAACCATCACTGAATGTGTCTACTGACAAGTAGCCTGATAAAGCTTCTTCCATTGTTGTCCAAAAACTAATTAAACTTCTGTTCCTTCATTACCATCAACACACACACCATCCAGATGCCCCAAATTCTAGAGCACCAAATATTTGTGGTGTGTTTTTGAAGATTTGTGTCTTCAGAGACAGTAAAGTACAAAGTAACAGCAGGTGTATCCTTCATTTGTTATCTAGTTCCTGGTTGCATTTCCTCCTGAAAGTGGACTCAAATGTTACTTTTCCTGTAATAAACCTAAAAGCCTTTTCTGCACTGAAGTGTCCCAAAACGTAAAGTACAGTTTGTATGTGGGTGAAATGATGGTTCTTATGTTTCTTAAAGGTGGTGGAGCGTTTGATGACTCGGACCTGATGGATGTTAGTGGTGGGGACTACAAGCCTGACGGAGGCCGATCAGGAGGAGGTAAGACGTCAGCACCACCCTAATTTTGGTTCGGCTGCCCTTTCTTGTTTTGCTGCGTCATCAAACGTCACGTACATACATTAGACTGATCACTCTGCAGGCCTTGGTTAAGTGTACTTATATACAGCACAGCCCAAAAATACATCCCAGTGTACATTGATGTTGTGCAACACAATTCACACTGGAGTTTGAAGGCAGTGAGATGGATTCTACGGATGATATAAGTCACTTAATCAGGGCGGGAATCTTTTCAAAGTCTGACACCGCTCCACCATAAAGATGCATTATTTCCCAGCATGCTTCTGTCCAGTCCACAGGAACATGTTGTAATAATTATGCTTAATACAACATACTATAATATTTGTATTTGTGCTCCCCCCCCTGAACTTTGGTATGTCCTCACTTGGCTTTCTTTGTTTTGTGTCTTGTTTTCCTCCCGACTCGGCCGAGCGGAGAAGATGGCACAATATTTATTTGGTGTCATGGAAACGCTGACTGTTTGTCCTGTAGGTCACATTAAATGAAGATTATCTGCAGTATGCAATGACAGAGATGTGTGCTAATGAGGCAGAAATGTTAAAGAAATGCAAATCATTATCTTTACATTTACTTCATTTAATTCACGTAATTAAAGAATGTTTCTTGTTGTCACACTTTTATCAGAATTCAAAATTCAGAATTTTCAGTTTCAAAGTAATTCTGAATGAACAGGGGCCTGTTACACTGTTACATGGCCTTTTCTTCTAACAGCACTCTGAGGACACTTGTTCCAGTTATGAAAAGCTAAGTTCTTTCCCATTCTTGCTTGATATATGACTTGAGCTGCTCAACAGTCCGGGCTCTCTGTTGCTCCACACAGTGGGAGGCTGCAGGCCAGGCCAGTACCTGAACTCTGTCACTGCCTCGCTGCTGCAGAAAGACGTCGTCTGCATGGCAGATGTACCTTTCAGCATTAATGGTGCCTCCACAGGTGTGCAGGTTACTCATGCCGTGGGCACTAACACTCCCCCATACATCACAGACGCTTTTCCACTTTGTGTCCGTCCATCTCAGATGAGCTCGCGTCCCGAGAAGGCGGCGATTCTGGACGTTGTTGAAATGCGGCTTTCGCTTTGCACAGTAGAGTCTTAACGTGCATATTTAGATGCAGCGACCACAGTGTACATATTGATGTATGATGATTTCTTAGCAGTTTGTTTGTACATTTTTGCCACGAAGGTGTCCAGAGGGAGAAAAAACTGCTTAAAATGTTGTTTTCAGGCTTTTGTACGGCACGTTGGATATTACTGCTGTGAACTGTCGGCCGGAGGGCTGTGTCCGTCTCAAGGAAAACACACCAGGCACACCACGGTGTCGCTCGTTAATTCTTTTATTTCGAGCAATACTTTCTCGTTGTCGTCGTTCTCTCTTTGTCGCTCTCCTCACTCTTCCGCCTCTACTCTGCCATGATCTCTGCAGAGAGGCAGCTTATGAGCTGGAGCTCATCAGGCTGGGTCTCTCTCTCCTTGTGGTGATGAGCGGCAGGTGTGTCCACTCCCAGGTGCCTAGTGGCTGCAGTCTCTCCACCGGGATGAACACACCTGCCACCACTTGTCCCAACCGTGCTCGTCCTCGTTGCCTGGCAACGGAGGAGCGTCCGGCCAAGCCCTCAGGTCCGCCACACTGCGGGTTTTCACTATTTTTCAGTTTGTGTTTTCATTTAGCTGGCATGACAAGTAAGTTCAGCATTACAATATTTGCTGTGAGGAGCTTGAAGTCCTCGCTTTCAGCCTAAACACCAGGTGCATGTTCTGGAAGTCGTCCCCTAAACCATTCGCTCATTGTATCGGTTCACACAGTATATTATTCACTCGGTTTAACCAACCTGTGCACACGGACGTCAGTGCCAGTATTTTTTAATATATGACCCCCAGATGTTGTACAGAGTTCAAATACAGCACATGATGACTTGTGGGTTTTATAGTTCAACAAGTGACTGTCGCAGGCTCCGCTCACGTTGGATCAACACACAGGTTCACTTCTTGTGTTTGCATCATGGTGTTTCATAGAAAAAGAGGCCTATTATTGATCATTTGTTAAAACATTCCAAAATGATGGTCTGTTTTAACTGTTGTAAGACACAGATGCAGATTTGCATTGTTTTGGAAGCTCGTCTTTGTGTCTCTGCTGTTGTTTCGTCAGATGGGATTCTGCATGTTGGGACACTAATCTGTGATTAACTGCAGCTTCCTGAACACAGAACCTCCCAGCTGGAATGACAGTAATCCCCTCAGGGGGAAAAGTTTCTAACTTGACATCTCTCCTTTTTCTTTTGAATCCAGGTCGTGTGTTGGACCCCGGCAATGATCATCAGGGTACGTTTTATTCTTCCATTCTACTGAACCATACAAAGTTTGTTAATTTTAGTTAAGACGAGCAGAAGGCTCTGTGTTCTGTCCTCAGGCCTCAATGTATCAACACCACCAGCATGTTAACATGGTCAGAGTGAGAGCGTTAGCATTAGCATTAGCATTCAGGATTCGAACCCAGGTCCAACAGAAGGAGTTACTGTTTACATTATGTGGGGTCCAGGGTTTTTGGAGCATTCAAAGTCGCTGTTCATCAGCTCTCTGGCAGTGCTACGGTCGGGGTTAGCCTGACTCCGTACAGACTGATTAGTAGAATCTCTCAGACTGACAAACACTGCTGTACCATCGTCATCACTGTAGATTGATTGGCATTTTGTTTTCCTCGCAGGTGGCGCTGATCCGCCTCAAGGTAAATCCATGTCTCATCTTGTTCTGTGCTCTTCTGGGTGTACTTCCTGTCTTTGTGTCTCTGCTCTGTTCCTGTCAGCGAGGGCGTCCTCGTGTCTCCGGGCAGCACCGATCTGTCCTTGAGGTGTCGTTTCCCGTCTTATTGGACGTTGTGTCCCCGCTTCTGTTCCGTCGCTGAGCCAACAGATGTGTTGGTGTTTTTATTCATGCCACACTTGGACATTGGTCTTTCTGCTTGTGGCTTTGAGAGCATCTCACTGCCTTGTGTATTCGTCAGACTCTATTTGTATCATCTTGACATGGTAACTGTCCGCTGGATTGAGAAGACTTCGATTTGGTCGGTTACAAACGTGATTTCTTGGAGGATGAATGAACAGTTTGCTTGGTTCCATTCGGGTATATTCTTCATATTAGTAGTCTTGGTCTGGTTTCTTTGGCTAAAACCCTGCTACGATTGTGTGTCGTTGCAGATCCAGACCTTCTGTGGGGCCAATTCCTGAAGATGCTAAATGCTAACATTCCAGAGGAATTCTATATGTGGATATCCAACTTAAAGCAAACCTTATCCCCTCTGTTAGAGAGGGCCATGGACCTGCTGCAAGCGATGCCATGAGCCATCAGTCTATGTTCCGATTGGCTCTCAGGTCTTACACATCTTGAGTTTAACATCTGATGCACTCCTTGGTGGGGTGTTTGAGTCCAGAATCAGAGAGGAAGCACTGGGAACAGTCACTGGGATTCTTTGTTTGTCTTTCTTGCAGGTTCTTTAATTTATTTCGGTGGCTTTAATTGCAGGCCAGCTCTGTACCTAACATTTTGGATTCAGTTTGGACTCGGTGCTCCCCTGTTGTTGCATATGTGAGCTTACAACTAGCAGCGCTGCAAGACGCAATGCAGTGCTGCAGAACCTGCATTTGGGTGTGTACATATATTCCTTTTCCACCCAGCTGACTCACTCACATGTTGTCAGTTCAGTGTGAAGTGATGTTGCCTGTCTGTTTGATGTGTGGAGCAGAACACACCACACACAGAATGTATTGGTGTGTCAGGTACTTTTCTGAAAACAGAATTATGTTCTGTAGCACTAAATAAGCTCGTATGACGGATGTTAATGAAGCGTCGGCGTTTTGTTACTGGATAGGAAGAGAGATCTGCTCAGTTAAGCTTCATGTGTAGGAGTCGTACGTCAAGAGTCAATAAAAAAATCTATTTTAGTAACTTTGCTGTATTTATTTAGCATTCAGTCTGCATCTGTGTAAAGCAAAGTGTTGGTCTGTGGCTGCTTGGACACGCCTGCTTTCTGCCGTGTGCACGCAGCAGCACGTGCACAGTGTTAGCGTAGCCAGCATTCACTGTCACCTGCACCATGTACAGGGCCTTCAAATCCATCTCCTTGTCTTTGCACAAACTTAACTTGTTGATCAGGTGGTGGGCTTCCCAAGGCGCTTTGTAGCGTATGAGTGGTTCTTTGTGTTCTCTCATTTCTTTTGGTGGCTCCTTTGTAGTTCTTTTCGTACATTTGCCTTCAGTCTCTCTGCAGTTCGATTGCAATGTCAGGAAGCCCTGATACGTGTAATGCATAATGAATAAACCAAACCTGTGGAATGGCCAGCGTTAAGTTCACAATGTGTTTTATGAACTTTATGATTCCTGCAAGCTGGACAACCAACCAGGTGTAGTGAGTAACTTGGGCAACTGAACTGAAATGTGTTTTCCCTAATGCACCTAAAATAGAGAGCGAGCACAATGAAGTCCCGCCTACACCGGAGGGGAAAATGATGAATCACTCTGCTAGCAAACAACAGGAAAATAACCACAAGCTGCTGCGTGATGGACGCGGCTTGTGGGCACCGCGGGGTAAAGAACCCAGAACTAAGTTTCTACCAGCTGAGGTAAAAGTAGATTCAGACGTGAGGCATCAGCAGGAAGAAGGGGAACCCTGTGGATCCTGACATTACGTCACGGCTCAGTCAAGCATCCAAGTGTCAGGTTTAAGCTGTAAGCTAAGCTAAAGTTCCGTTTGTGTGCATTGGCTGCCTCCAGCAGCTGAGACGCTGAGACAGACCAGCAACCACTTTGTCCTCCCGTTTAAAACGAATCCTGAGCTGCAGTCTAAAGTTTTTAGCTCTGCAGATAGTTTTCCCCTCCGCTGGCTGTGGTTTTCAGCCTCACTTTGAACTGTGAATGCACAGAAATCCTGCACATGCAGTTACTCCTCACGGTCTCCACTCAGACGTCCTGTTAGAAACGCTGCTCAACAGTAAAGAGAATAAAATGACACAGGAGACATTCGAAAAGCAATATATATATATAATCTATATACATTCCAATTCCCTTAGAATATACAGCTCTGTAAGCAATGAAGAGGCCGCTGCAAAATGATCAGTTCTCTGGTTTTACTATTATAGCAATGTGTTTGAGTAAAATGAACGTTGGAAAATTTGGAGTGGTCTCCGAAGATTTTCCAGAGATGGAAGATAATACCAGGATGTAGCAAATAATATAAAAGCACAAAAGAATATAGTAGTAATATAGTCTTGCTATAAAGTATATATAAATGATCTAATCCTGTGCAGTAGTGTTATAGATATGTTATTACCTCTTGTACTACTGCTACTAAAGGAAAAGTGTGTGAAACCTTTCTTTTCTTTATAAGAAAAAGTAAATTGACCGAAATAAGTCTGAAAATAACACGTGTGGCCCGTAGACAAAGCGTCCGAGGGGGTGGTGTTGCATGCGTGTGGGAAAGAGGAACGCTGTGCACATGGTGCTCAGCATTTTCCAGGAGTAAGTCATGCTGGCAGCCTGTGCTTCTCTTGTCTTTGTTATGTCCAGGCGACGCCCTGTTTCTATACACTGCACCATCACATGACACACCTCTGCCTCATGACTCACTGTGGTTTCAAAGTCATGCCACTTACCGACGGATTATTCATGCTGCCTCGGAGCCCCACCCTGCCCTGGAGCTGTGCTGTCTCTTATTACCCCTCACTTTGTGCTACTAACTTCAGTTGTTGTGTTCTGGGAACTTTCATCACAAGTCGTTGGCTGCCACCTTGTGGAAAACTGAGGTTATGACAGTTTAGCGAGCACCACCCTTATGCCTCACGCTTTCATCGAGCGTGTTTGGAGGATTACACCCAAGAATGCTGTTCATCGGAGAAATCATGGGACAAACCAAATGAATGGCAGCTCCATCCTCATGATTGTAAAAAGAAACCCAAGTAAAACAGTGACGTAGCAGCCTGTCATGATGGTACTATGCTGCAACTACACAATACTACCATTGGAATGAAACACGTTGCTTTAGGTATGTCCAGCACTGCAGGCCCAGACAAGACTGCGAGTTGAACTTTGTGTGTCCTATATGAAAGTGTGTCTGTGTGTCCTGCAGAAGCTGGCTCTGGACAGATTGCAGGAATTGCCAGTGCCATAGGAGTCGCTCTGCTGGGAGCAGCATCCAGTTACTTTGCTTACCAGAAGAAGAAGCTCTGCTTCAAGATACAGGGAGGTCAGTCTGTTTTTCAGTAGTCACAAAGTGTAACACTGGTATCGCAGCAGGACACTGACTCCCTGCACTTTATGCAGGTGCAGACCCAGAGAGTGCTAAAGGCCATCCAGGTTCTCAGTCAGAGCCTCAAGGTACGTTTCTTTTTTCCTTCAAATGTTACTGTAAAAGAATCTAAGTATTTTAGTTTTTATTGACACCAATTGATGCATAATTAAACATATGTTCATCATGTTTACACATGGTGTCACGGAGCATGAAATGATGATGTATCATGTGTAGAGAAACGTCTACGTTCATTAGGTTTCTCCACCTGTTTGTCTTGTAATCGTGTCCCTGCGTTACCAACTAGAGCTGAAATAAAGCTAATGGTGGAAGACGTATCTACATCATTGTGTTACGTTCAAATACAGTAAATGCTCATTACAAGTAAAAGTCTGGCTTTTCAAAGTACAGAACTATTAGCAGCTAAATGTACTCGAAGGTTTGTCAGAGATGGTATTGAAGTATCATTAATGTGTAAGCAGTATTCTATTGTTGGAGCTGATTTGTACTACTTAATATACTATTGGGTAGTTTAATCCATAACAATGTATTTACACGTGTACTGCTCAGATAAGTGTAGGGCAGTACAACAGTTCCCTTTGTCATGCCATGACGTAGAAGTAATACAAATGTAAAGTACCTCAAAATGGTAGTGAAGTACAGAAATGTAGTTTTTGTCAACTCATCTGTTGCACTACAAGAAAGTAGACCAAACCCAAACGGGTGATTCAGGTGCTGTTTAATGTCATTCATTGTTCTGCCCTTTGAACTTCCAGTTTTCAGCGACCTGCTCAGGGCATCCTAGACCTCCTGCACACGCCCAGGACCTCTGCTTCACTCAGCTTTCAGTCACCAACTGAAGAGACACTTAGCTGTGTAACATTTATTTTTCCATTGACTTTGAGCAAGAGTTAAATCCCAGCTGTCAGTGGAGTTGCACTGAGCTGTAGTTTATGTGCTTTGGCTGCGTGTAACTACTGTACACATGAATATACGGCTGCAATTACGGCTATTCAATTATTGAATAACCTGCAAATTTTTGAGTCTGTAAAATGTCAAAGAATTGTGACAAATGCTCATCACAATTTCCCAGAGTCCAAAGTGACGTCTTCAAATTGCTTCCAGTCCAAAACCCAAAGAGTCTTCATTGACTGTCGAAACATAAAATCCTCACATTTAAGAAGCTGGAAGCAGCCAGTGTTGAAAAATGATGAATCGATTATCAAAAGAGCTGGAAGACTTCTGTTCTGTTTTCCTTCCGTATGTTAAACCCATCTCTTTCATTACAGTAAGTACAAATAAGTGTGCTTAGTTTAACATGGGTGGAGTTTGCTGCATCATGTAGAAGAATTCTCTCCTGTGACGTTCTAACCCAACTTTGAGTCTGGCTAATGATGAGGGGCGTGGCAGAACCAACGGATCAAGGCTGGTTGCTGGTTAAAGCTGATAAAAAAACAATGAGCAGAAGTGGAATCAGCTGTAGCAGAGTGTGCATTTCCCCACTCTACCACTAGTTCCATCAGTATAATAAAAGTCTCCACTGTGCTGCCCTCAGGTTCTCTTTTTAGCACCAATAGTGGGGTTTTCCACTGTTCAACTTCTCCTGCAGATGTTTCAAACTAAAAGCCTACCTGGAACAGGAGCGCTTTGCCCTTTGAGCTACTTTTAATGTGAAATATGTGTCAGGAAGTGTTGCGTTTCATTGACGTTAGCTTAACAACTGGAAATTATTGGTGAATGAAACCATTATTTGTGTTGGAGAAGAGGAGCTCAGAGCAACAGAGTGGTGATTATGACAAGACTCTGTTGTACTGATTGAGTTAGTGTGAGGGAAATGTACTTTATACTGAATTTATACGTTGAGTTTGCATAGACACAAAACAACATCCACAATAAATTCTTTTCTAAAACATAGTGAAATATACTTCTAAAGATTAAGGCCTGTTTCAAATAGAGGCTGGATTTATTTGCAGTTGAGGTAAATTAAGGTTCCAGCAGCGATTTTTAGTTATTTTAACTACAGCATAACACAAAGATGTTTCCAATTGTTGTATTGACACAATCATCATGTAACTGGATCGAAATCCAGCAGAAGGAGCTTTAAATATCAAATGCTTTTGGTGACGTGAGCAGATACAGGTCATGAAACAGAGCAGACACATTTTATCTGCACAATTTAGCGACGCGTCATTCTAAGTGAGATGCTTTGGCTCTTTTGTATAACGTGAATTGAACAGTGTAAGTGTTTGTCGTCGTGTTGGGGACTGATCCTATGTTCCAAAATGCATTTTCCTTTGTATTTGGATTAGCTAAGCGTCTTATTTTCTTAAAGCTACACTGATGAATATTTTTAGAATAACAATGAATTCAATGACTGTGAAACGTGCCGCTTGTACACTCACAGTTCACAGTCTCCAACTATTCAATTCAATTCAGTTTTATTTATATAGCGCCATATAACAAAGTTATAGCACGTGTTAATATAGAGCAGGTCAACTCATATTTACAGCTCTGGAAAAACTTCAGAGACCACTCCAAATTTCACAAAGTTCATTTTACTCAAACACGTAGCTATAAATAGTAAAACCAGAGAACTGATGATTTTGCAGCGGCCTCTTAATGTTTTCCACAGCTGTATGTATATTAGACCCAAAATTCTAGAAGAATAAATACTATATTTCCATTCATCAGGTGGACACAAACACAACTGTCTGTTGGATGCCTAAGTATAATAACTCTTGCTAAAGATTGTTTTTCCACTGCCCCCTAGTGATCCAAACATGCAAGTGAAGCATGAAACAAGCAAACTAGTTTCTAGAAAATTCTTGAACCAAGTTGACATATCTTTGACTTGTTTTAAGAAAATAAGATCTTTCAAAATCTATCTTTTGCCGTCTGTATTTTATCCATTGTATTTCTCCGCTTTGACGCTCTTTTTGCTCGCAGCAGCCATGAAACCGCAGGCCGCACTCGCCTACGTGTCATCGCAAAGTATCACAAATCCAAATGATTGCATCAGGAGACTCTGAGCTGTAAATAAGAATAATGTGTATAGACGTCTGCTGCCTGCTGCTGCAGTGGGCTTTGAGCATTTCAGTATCAACAATCATGATCTCAATTTGAAGTGTATGTTCGAAGATTTATGTATTCAATCGTGTCTCACTTTTACAAGCAAAGACTTAAGCCAGGTATATTACATCTGCTGATCTTACATCAGTGACATATATGTGAGTGTGTGTACATGTTTTCAATAAAGTGCTGTTGTACAGTTTCTGTGTTTTGCCATCGCCTTCTTTATAATGACTCCTTTCAGTTGAGGATGGAAGTTCCTGACCTTGAGAGAAAATAATCTCAACTCAAGGTCAACTGCTTGCATAAATAACAATTTACACCACTGTGAATTTTCTGACGAATGTTGAAATATAAATAGTAATTCTTTAAGTAAAACTGCAGAACTGTAGTTGTGGCCTACAGTTTTACATGTTAAGCATAAAGACAAACGTATCTTCACAGTGAGCATTTAGTTTCCTTGAAAATATGGTCCAAATGGGTTCAGAAGTGAAGGTTCTTTCACCTACTATTTGAAAGCATGACTTGTTCACATTTAGACCAGGATAATAAGCTTCTCTATAGCCTGTCGTCATTTCGGAACCTGTCTAAGAAACCACATCCAGGTCTCTAAGTTGAAAGCCTTGGCTTTGGTTAGGTTACAGTTAGCTGTCTAGTATAAAGCAATCGTTAGTTATACATCTTTACTTTGCATCATTACAATAATTTATTGCAGGGTTGCCAACTTTGGGTACCTGGCTGGAGTGAGATTTTGATGCCATGGCCCATGGGTTTAATCAAGCATACGTGCACTTTATCATGTGCACAAATTTGGACTTAATTCACCATCAGGGTTTAAAAAAAAGTGTGCTCCTTACACATGTGGTGGCAGCGGACCTTATGTTCTAAGTCTGACTACACCACTCTGGACCTCCACCCTGGGAAATACTCACATTTCCCAATATTAGACACACTAACCCAATAAAAGGCTCACAGGTTCATTCACTAATAAAAGTCAGATATGTGGCTTCCAATATCAAGACTACACTGTTTTATTAAATATGAAGTAGCAAGAACCAGAAACAAAAGAACACAAGACCCTCTGCTGCTGCAGACACACAGCCACTAATTAAAGCTAATTTAGGGGGTCTGTACATGAAAACACATAGCTATAATAAATACAACTTGGGGGGGGGTGAAACTGAGAGGATTAAGAGTGATGATTAAAAATATTCTGTATTGCTGGTCATAATAAAATTTACTAGCGAGGGATCTTACATGAAGGTTAAAGCGCTGCTTCAGCAGAGGGGATGGAACTGTGATGAGGTTGTTTCCATGGTGACGGTGAGTAGCGGTGCCTTTCAGTGGTCCTAACAGGAAGGTGTGCTGTCCCTAATACACACAGATGGTCCACCAAGGATTTTAAAAGGTCACAGTTTGGTACGATGGAAAATATCTCTATGGAATAGTTATTTACTGCACCACTGACATGTGGAAAGTGAAAGTGTATAATGGAGGGGGGGGGGGTTGTAAAGGTCGGGTCTGTTGCACAATACTTTGCTCACTTTCTACTGGTTGAATGACCTATTGAGCAAACAGATGAGTAGACACAGCAGCTCTGTACTCGGCCCATAAGAACAGACCGCTGTGACTTGTTGTGCAGCGCGACATACTAATTCATCCTCTCAGTATTTAAGGTTCCACTTTCAGCTGCTGCAAAGATGCAGCTGTCATCTGGAGCCCCATGATCAGCGTGTGAGAGGTCTTCTGCAACAGCTAAGCAAATCCCCGACCTTCTTCGTGGATCAGAAAACGTTACTGGATTTGCGGTTTATGGCATCCAAAATGTCAGGTAAGTGACTTTATTTGACATAAATGATCAGTTTTGATCAAATCGTTGAGTTCAGTTGAGGAGTAAAAGGTATTTCCTTCTCTACACAGGTTAAGAACATTTAATAAATAAAAGACTATCTTCCCAAAATTTAATTCACACAATTTCAGCTCTGAGCTCTGAGCCTGGGGAATAGAATTGTAACCCCCCACCCCCACTGCTGAAACAGTGTGCCAATTGAAATGTAACACCGAGACAGAAGGTTACATGCCTCTGCACCTGACTGCAGGCCAGGAAAAAGAAAGTGTGACACGGCTACACAGCAAACGCTCTGTATGAAAGTGGTTTGAGCCTTTCTGTGAAACCACAATGGAAGTAAATAATTAGAGAACCTTTAGTGGCCCTTTGTGTGGAAATGTAACATCATATGTACTGTGGAGTCCTGCAGAGGGAGCCATTTTTCAAACACCAAGTTGTTTAGTTATGCATGTAAGACGTTTGCTTCATGTTAACACATGTTGTTGCACAAATGTGAGCTTTTGGATGCGACTTTCATTAATATGGGCTTTCTAGTGGGGATGGTTCAATTCTGCATGTGGCCCCAAATGTGTCAAACTGCATATCTGTCATTATCTAGAAATGATGATCATAGTCAGATAAATAACCCCAGTGTTTAGCTGCATCAGGTTTCTATGTAATTGTCACGCTCATCATCTTGTGTGAGTTTGAACATGTCAGAGTTGTTAAATGCTCTGATCCAGCACAAACACAGGCCCTATGGACAGCGAGCAGTGTAACATAATGAGGTCCAACAATAGCCACTGGAGTCAGGTTGTAAACAACACTGGTTCAAAGAAGCAGCTCGCAACAACAAAACCAATACATGTAATATCACACTGCACCTTAACCAGGGAAATCATTTGAAAATGAGGAATGGGAAAGAAAAGGGGATCTCTGCGCTGATGCTATGATGTCCTTCGAGCAACTGAAAAGCAAAGACCTGATCATATGTGTTGGCTCTGTAATAAAGAGAAAGATGAGTCTGCTGGATTTATGAGTTACAGGAGGATTATGAACAGTATCAGTGAGAGATCATGGAAATTTTAGAACAAATATCTAACTCCATATATACAGTTTATAGATTTTCTGTCCTCTACTTGATATGATATATGCAGTTTTTGTTTCTGTAAACTAACTTCCCCCTGAGCATGAATTAAAATCAATAAACAAAGTCACAAACAGGACAATGACAAATCTTAACTCAAGCCAGAGCCCAGAAAGTGGATCCAAAAACAACTTTTAAACATGTTTGTTGCCTCAGGTGCTTCCTCAACGGGGACCTTGAACAACCTGAATGCACATAAAGCAGCGTTCATTAACATTACGACTGTAAGCACTGAAATGTCTTGTCGTCATGACGCAGAGTGGGCAATTTACAGTCCAGAAGTATTTGGACAGTGACACAGGTTTTGTAATTTGGCCTCTGTGCACCATCACAATGGATTTGACATGAAGCAATCAAGATGTGATTGAAGAGGAGACTTTGAGCTTTAATTCAAGGGGTTTAACACAAATATCACATTAACTGTTTAGGAATTACTGTCATTTCTATACAAAGTCCCCCAGTTTCAGAGGCTCAAAGGTAATTGGACAGTAACTGATCTATACTAGCTGAGATACTTCGGAAGCTTTACTGGTGCAACCTGATTTAGTGAATCACTAGTTTGATACTAGAAACGTAGGTAGGACTCCAGATCAGTACATTTGTAATGACATAAAGCTCATCCAGTCCATCGCAGCTGAGGCAGACGATGAGATCAGTGCAGTATATCAGCCTAATTATGTCACCTGACCATTCTAGTCGGCGAGGCCTTCGTCACTCTGGCCACCACAGACAAATACTGCATGGGAGCTACAGTGGTGGCTAGAAGTTTACAACGTCACGGGACAACTCGCTGCATCGTCGTCATGGTCACACCGAACGTGTCAGAACAGTCCAGGTGAGTGATTCAATCCTTCAACACACACGTGAACAACATATACAGCATATATACTGTTTCTGTATATATACTGTATAATTAAGAGAAAATACTTAAATCTCGCCAGGCTTGCCCTTAAGAATGTGTTTGATGAGGTCATCGTGGTGGATGTGATGGACAGTGAGGACCATCTCCACCTCTCCTTGCTGGGACGTCCTGAGCTCGGCATCACCTTCACCAAGATTCACTGCTGGACTCTGACCCAGTACAGCAAATGTGTCTTCCTGGACGCTGACACACTTGTGAGTCAGCTGAATAATGTTATTCTGACGGCACAGGCTTTTAGTTTCATTTAGGTGGCCAGGTTGAGGTCTGCAACAGAAATTGGTATCTTGTTCAGTTTTTCCTGCGTGGCATGGTGCTGCACAGAGCTTATCTTAATAAGCCCCTGATAGTCTCATGGACGTGTCATTTAATGTATTATTATTATCATCATTAGCAGCAACTTTCAGTGCCTTTGACTGTCTGCTGCTTGGAGTTTGGTTGCTCTTTTCCTGTTCGTACTTTCGTCTAACAGATTTTAGCATCACTGTTTACGCTGGTCAGTGTTCTACACTACTACACTATACTGAAGCTGTTTATGCTGCTATACATTTTATTTGACAGGGATGATACATAGGGATTGTTACATTTAAATAAAATGCAGCCAATGCAAAGCATTACGACTTATAGTTATAGTTAATTTGCTGCTCCTTCAAAGTATTCCATTGCACCAGATTTAGGAATGTTAATGGAAGAAACAGACACATTGAGGCTGTTTTACAGTTTGATGGAAAACCACTTGTGCTGTGCGCAGCAGGAGATCCGATCAGAGCAGGTAACCCAGCCACAAAAAAGTCAGTAGCTATTTTACAGCTGGCACACTCAAACCCGTCTGTTACAATGATAAAACTACACATCCTTCTGGTAATCACACGGCCAGGAGTGAGTTTGGCTTTATTCCACATCTCTCAAAACTCTTCAACAGCATGTGTGTGGACATACAGTCTAAGAGTAGAACTGGAACATGATATTGTAATGTTCTTTCTACAGCCCTTGGTGAGCTTAAGCTGTGTTTAAATGTGCTCTAGAAATAATCTTGACACACTAAGTTACAGTTTAGAAATGTTTCCGCACACGAAAACAGGAGCAACCCGAAATATGAAATCTGGGGTGGCCAATAAAGATTTATCAGCTGTTAATAAAGCCATTAGTTACATGTTAGCAACTCTTTACCCCAGTCGGAGAATAACATTGCCTAGAAGGTTTCATGCTTCTAACAGCCAATAATCCTTCACATCTGTCTGAATAAGGTGCTGCCACACCAAAGCAGATGTTGCACAAATGTTGGCCGTTAGCTGTTGGCCAGGTGTCACGCATGCATGTTGTAGCTGCAGCTAAAGGATGTAGGTCCGTCTTAAAACAATTTTCACGTGTCCATATGTATGTTGAAAGAGGTATTAATGCTGTAATCGTCCCATCGGCACTGTACACGCCATGACGGGATTCCCTCTTGCACAACTCCAGCGTAAGAGATGGCTGACTAAATCCACCGTCCTCGTTCTGCGCAGCAATGCACTCTGAAGTTCAGCCGCTATTTAACATGAGATCCATCCATCGAATGCAGCTCAGTGGATACACAGTGTGTTGCAGCTGGAGCAGACAGGTACCTGCTAAAGGTACATGCTTTGTGACAAACAGGGACCAAGACTATTACAAACACTTTTTCTAGCAGCCAATGTGGAACACTGCCTCTTGGAAATGGTGCTTATATACTAATAAATGGAAAGACGGATGAGTGTCAGAATGTGGCTTTAAGTGTGTAGTTTGTGTTGCATATGTCAATGGGTAGTTTTAAAAGGCTGTATTACCATAGCAACTACAACATGATCAGGAAATATTAGAAACTATGACGATGGTCAGATTTTAAAGGTCAGTTCACACAAATTATTAAAAAGAAGCCCACATTTTTTCCACAACACAGTACACAGCACACTGACAGCTGTGTTCCAAACTGGGGTTGCATGACCTTGACTGTGAACCACACGTATGTGGTATAAAGCCATCATCTATCCATGATGCTGTGAAACGTCTCAGGAAGCAGCTTAGTGTGGACGTTCAACGCTCTGACATCTGTATTAAACAGACTGAGAGTGGGATCTTTATCTTTAGACCGATGTTTGTGTCAAAGTAGGAGAATATTGCTCATTTTCTATCAATTCATTACACTACCTTTTTCCTTTTTTATTCTGTTTTTTAATGTAGCTCTGCAATGATTGTATAGCATTTGCGATTTTCTCAGAGCTCATGGCACCTTCAACTTGTTAGATACATTTTGATCAAAGGTCCGAAGGAAATTCAGATTTATAAAGGCAGGTGTTGACCTCCCAGAATGAAAATCCTTCTCATAATATTTGGCTTGTGAGTGAGTCGCTCTGCTTGTGTGGTGGATAAGAGGTTGAACTCTGGAGCCAGGTTGATCTTTATATCTGGACTCTGAAAATCTGGTTGTGATTCTGTAATTGTCATTTTCCCAGCACAAACTAGATAAATTTTTCCTGCGTTTAACTGGGGTGGAGGCAGAAATCCTGACCTGAAAACCTGAAGAAATACAAACCAAATAAACCTTCAACACCACTTATGCAGCAGTCCAGCTCTCAGGTAGACGTGTTCTTCTGGTCTCTCTCAGGTTCTGTGTAACGTGGACGAGCTGTTTGAGAGGGACGAGCTGTCGGCTGCTCCTGATCCTGGCTGGCCCGACTGCTTCAACTCTGGTGTGTTTGTCTTCATTCCATCGCTCCACACCCACACCAGCCTCCTGGATCACGCCCTGCAGCATGGCAGCTTCGACGGTAATGCATGGCTACATGTCTGGGTCCAAACTACCAATCAGAGAACGCTGTGCGCTCCAATTACTGACAACTCAACTCAACTCATTCATACAGAATTCAAAGAGGCAAAGCATTTTGACCGTTGCTTATTAGTCTATCTGTCTGAATGAGACATTGTTCAGAACAGATGTTTATTTTGGCACCTGGAAATGGATGAATAACATTGTTTAGCTTCTGTCAGCATAGTGTGTTTTTTCAGTGGACTGTACAACAGACGGAGGCTACAGTCGTGTCATGAACACTCTTCATTCAGAACGTATTCAAAGGAGACTTATTCAACTTTTTTCCAATCCATTTATTGTCCATAGCTTTTGACTGTACTCGTCCTTTATGGTCTGGTGTTTCTGTTATTTGGTCCACACCTTCACATGTTCTACCAACGAAAACCGGATCACAAACCATACTTTCGTTTGGATTTGTGGATTAGATTGCACTATGGTGGAACCAAGATTTGAGCAAAATAACACCAGAAGATAATCAACAGCATGACAGTTATTTCTACATGCTGATATTATATGATTTTTCTCCTCATGTACCATATGGCTTGCTGTCAGGAGGGGACCAGGGCCTGCTGAACTCTTTCTTCAGGAGCTGGCCATTGGAAGACATCAGCAAACACCTGCCATTTGTCTACAACCTGAGTGCCAGCTCCGTCTACAGCTACCTCCCTGCTTTCCAGCAGTGAGTCCCATTACACGCTCCACTCAGCACACAGCTTTCTATCGGTGGATTACAGCTAAGCACATTTTCAGGCTGACAAGCTGACAATTTAGGTTTCATTTCTGTAGTATTGGCCATCATTTCGACCCGTAATGATGACACTGCACTCACCAAAGTAATTACTAATTTCCACCCATGCATGGCTTATCTGTATACAAAACACACACATAATATGTTACTTTATAGTAATATAGTAATGTAGTTTCAGCTGGACCACAGCAAGTAAGTCAAATCCACTGTGCTTGGCTGTCCCAAAGTCCCTTATGTGGACAGTTGTATTGCTTCACTACTTAAACATGCTGGAGTCATCATTTTGTTCCTGCAGGTTTGGCCACAATGCAAAGATTGTCCATTTCTTAGGAGCACTGAAACCCTGGAGCTCTGGCAGCCACTCACACACCATGGAGCACTTTGTGTCTCTGTGGTGGAAGGAATACCTCAGTGTCACAACATCGTCTTTACCAGGAACACAGTCCAGTCAGGACTGCGAGAAACCACAACCGGTACGATCATATGTGTTGTCTGGGTGGGTCAGCCAGGCAGGAGCAAAATATCGTGTCAAAAAGCAGGAAAGAATGGAGTTGGTTCAGTCTCAGAGCCTCTTGAACACAGCTACACTGTTAACATGCTGCACCCGTCAGGGAATCAGCTTTTATGAATAAAATAAAAGGCCTCTGATTCAGGTCTGTTCATTTTAGTCTACGAACTCGAATGAGAATTAAACAGTGAAATGAAGGTAACTAAAGCTAAAGAATCATTAATAATGAAGCATTCTTAATCTTGATAGTTCACACTGGCACCAAGCCACATCCTCATGCACAGATTGAATGCCTTTTTCGCAGCACACATTATGACTTGTCACAGTTGGAAAAGATCAGGGTTATTATAAGATGAATTCCATTCCCTGTAAACCATGACAGTAATACAGCAGACACAATATCAGGGCTCTGGAGAAGGCTCACCTGAATGGAACGTAGCCGTGATCCACGTCGATAGTAACAACTGTGCTTTTCCAACTATTAGATGTCAAAATATCTGCTGTGACAAAAGTCTATTAGTCTGCAAATTGCTCAGTTGTCAATGGAGATGGCTCTGTTGTCATCACTGTGACGTCCAGACCAAAACGTCTCACCGAACCACTGGGGAAAGGTCAAAGATCACTGAGCAGGATTTAGTGGACGTCTGCAGGAACATCAAGGAGGACGTTCACATCCATATACAACCACCTGTTATCATGTGACTGTCGATCCAGACGTAGGTCATGGGATGACAACTGAAGCATCTGTATAACAACTGAGCAAACTCCACCTGCGATGCAGTTCAAAGCCAGTAAGTGGAACCTGAGATTCATTGTTCAGAGAGATTTTAATTGTGTTCAGTGTATGTGGGACTGAGTCCAGATGAACTCCAGTGTGTGTGTTCATGGTAAAGAAGGAACAACAGTGTGCTTTTAACAGTTTTTGGGCAACAATTGCACATAGAGTTCGTTAACAAGAAGAAACCACACGCACAGTTAAAAACATTTACAGATAACTGTTTGATTGTAATGGTTGTGATTTTAAATGTAGTGTTCAGCAGTGCCACTCACTGTTATTGTGCAGGAAGTCTGCCATGCACCATCTTTAGCGGTTGCTCTGCAGGTTTTCACTTTAAACACTCGAGTGGCACATTTCAGGATGACTTCCCCCTCTTTGGCTGAATGTTCGCTAATCAGAGTTTGGCTGGAACATAAACATGCAGACTGGCAGCCAAGCGCCACACATGGCTGCCCAGCCCTGCGATTGGTTGACGTCCCAACACTCAACATCATCCCTTGTACTGCAGACCCAAGAACAAGATGCCAAGATGCCAGTCAGAGAACCCTTGGACAGCTCTGGTTCACTGCTCGCACATTTCTCACTCCCTTCTACGAGGCTTCATCCACCATCTGACCCAGTGACGGTAAGCTGAGACACCAACGTCGATCTGTTGACCCTTATTATATCTCTTCTTCTGTGTCACTGTCGGATATGCTGTTGTTATGGCCATGCTGTCTTAATTTGTGTTTAAACAGAGTGCATAGTAACAAAATACCTAATGGAAAGAGAAGAAATTGAAATACATACAAATGTATGTAGCAAGGGGCTTCAAAATTTGAGGTCAAAAAATAAAATCACACCTTTTCCTTCCTCAGTCCGAAGTTAGAATCCTTAAAGATGCACCAGTCGATTTTTATGTATTAACACAGACCCTTTAAAGTTTTTAGTTTTGGTGGAAATGGTGGGAGTAATTGGGTGCCATTAAAAATGGAACATGTATGGGTAAGTATGTATGCAAACCCTGAGGTGTCATTAGACGTTTTCAGTTCTGGGCAGCTCCCCCGAGAACTACATACCTACTACAGTTTGCATTTGGAGCGCTGAAGTGATGTAATCCGACTGGCGGTATATATAGCATATATATATATATATATATATATATATATAGCAGCATCACCAACCAGAGCAGGACGCAGGGTGAAACTGTTAGCAAAGCCAGCCAGCTAACAACTCCTTTAAACACTCTTCATTTAAAGTCACACAAATTCTGTTAAGCCAAGTGAGCAGTCATTAGAAATATTTGCTAATCAATTCAGTAATTAGCTTAATGAATTACCTTATTAGCATAGCTGCTTGTGTTTATAATATATCATGGTGATTATTATGTTTGGTTATTAGGCAGCTCAAGTGCCTCGTGTTAGTTCCAGTAGATGAGACTGTTCATTTATGAGTATTTCTGCTTGACTGCATTCGACTCCAGCAGAAAAAAAATAAAAGAGCAGGGACACAGAGCCTATTATCTACCACAGGCCTCTGAGCTCCTCATTGCATTTCTGTCATTTGTTTCATTCATTTCTGCTTGATGCATTGTGTTTATACAAGCTTGTAAGATTAGCCTGAACATGCACACACCCACCAGAACGACAACACCATGAACACACAGCAACAGTGTTACAAGCCCTCCACAGCGACAATGAAGCGGAACGCAGTGGCATCACTCTGCCATTGTGTCATTTCACACGTTTAGCTACACATCTTGCTGCTTTTAAGGCATTTGTAAACCGGGGACGTGACAATTAAACAACACGAGAATGGAAAATTCTTGCCTGTAAATATTTTGCATCAAAACTATTCATACCAGCAACGATGCAAATTTGCGATGGATGGATGGATGGATGGATGCCTATGCGTTCTGTGTGAAGGTACTCACAAACATAGTGACGTGCAAATTAATAGCACAAAACAATTGACCCCAGTGTGTAAAGGCCCCTACATTACTGCACAGCATGTACTGTAGTGCACTGAGTGACGTGACTATGGTGTATGTAGTGTGAGAGGACGGAGATCCAGGACCCACCTGTTGGAGCAGAGGGGTTGGAGGGCAGCGATGGTGCCTCAGACACCGGGACACATCCTGTACGTACACCTTTCCTTTCTGACTTCTGCACCGAGTGGTTTAAAGATACACTACGTCACATGTAAAAGTACCCTTCTACAAGTAAAAGTATCCATTATGCAAAATGTGTTTGCATGACTTCTTTGTTATCTGTGTGTGTGTAGACCTCAGCTGACAGCAGGGATGATGGGATCATTCATGCTTTGTTTCTTTATAGATCACTAATAAGTTAATAATTATGTTTTTATGACAGTCGATCAAATATAATCAACTCTGTAATCCAAAGATACTCTTGTTAGTACCTTACTACGTATCTATTAAGAGTTAATGATTTATTACCATTAGAATGTGTTATCTTTCTTCAGTTCAGTGTGGCTGCTTTGAAACAGTTTCAGGATTGAGAGATGATATTGAATATAATACCAATAAGACACAGGTTAGTTCATAAGAATGAATATAGAATAATGACGGAATCTACCAATTCTGAAATGTTATATGCTCAGCTGAGAGCTTGAAAACAGAACCTAAAATTCAGCCTGAATAGTCCGTCTGCTGTGTGATGAATTCCCTTTGAAGGCGTGTTTGTTATGCTCCCTCTTGCTCGTGGCAGCGAGCTGCAGACACAGAGGCGGACAGGCGGGAGCATCGCAGGCTGTGGGAGGCCGGCCAGGCTGACTACCTGGGCAGAGACGCCTTCCAAAACATCCAGAGAATGCTGGACCGCTTCCTGGAGTAGTGCATCACACACAGGAACAACTCTGTAGGCCAAACTTGTGTCGTTTGTTCCATCGGAGTCCGTTTAGCCTGAGCCCAGTGGTTCCAGACCGGGACTTCAGCATTTGACTGATGTGTGTTTTACAGGCAGACAAAAATACATGTATCTTTAAGTCCCTGTGTGTATGACGGTAAAGGAACAGGTCTGAAATGTCAGAAGAAATAAATGATCTCTGCATAAAACCATGTCATTATGTGAATGCAACTGTGTGTGTGAGAGTGCATGTATCATCTTTGTTAGCCTCAGCTCCCAGCAGGCTCGATAGGAGGCGCCGCTGACTCGCACCCTTATGATGTTGGGCACCATCACATTGAGAGCATCCTGTCCTGGCCTAAACGCAGCCTACTCCACAAAGTACGGTTTCCCAGAAAAATGAAGCCAATCTGTATTCTCATTTTCATCCTAGGTCATAGTCATTAATAAAACATGTCTGCTGTAGCTGAGAAATTAATATTTAAATAAATATCTAAATGTTTTTCAAGGTCACATTCATTTGCCGGCCTACTTTCCCTGACCACATGTCCAGTGATGGGTCATTAACACCTCCTGGAAAGAACCAGGTCATTTGATAATTATAGTGGAGACAGTGCTCAATTGGTTTTTGCAATTCATGAATTCCAATTAATTCATAGTGTTACCTAGCGAGGATTTCAGTCCATGCCAGCAATATGTCCATGTGATATTTTCTATGTCTTTTGTCTTTTTTCAGTTGAGGAAAAAGATGCTTTTGTAAAACAAAATGCCCATTTCCTCATGTCATTTGAGTTCACATAGACACACACACACTGCGCTTATTTCTGCTTGAGCTTGTATGTTCAGTTTTCCACCAGGGGGCACTGTGGCTCCTCTATCAGAACGTTCTCCATCATGGCAACAAATCAGAGAAGCAGGAACACAGATTAATAAATGTCTGACTGCAGTCAACAGTATGCTTTGTGATCCTTATCCACAGGCACACGGCGCATGTAATTTTCATAGGCATTCCTCGCATAATGTTGTGACACAGCGGTGGAAGATAGTGCGGTGAATACAAAGCAAATGGCAGGAGGTGAGCTGGGGCCAAGGCTGTGCTGTCAGTGGAAAGGCCTTATGATGATTTCTTTGAAAAGCAACCAGGCACATCGATGCTCTCAGATGAGCGGCTCCCGCTAGACTCCGATTCATCAAGATTAAAGTGTGAGTGCCGATCTGGGATAAGTTGCTGGTTTCCCTTGACCGCCTCATTCATTAAGCTCTGAAAAGGCAAAAGGAATCAGAGATTAGTCCCTGCAGACGCTGACATCCTTGAAATAGCGCTGTAAAGACAGCCTCTAACCCAGGTTAACGAACAAGTGATATCTTTATTTGCGGCTCTTTTGTGTGCCACAGACGCCCAAGAGTCTGCAGGTTTTATTCTAGTAAATACACGACAGCTGAGTTGACTGTAGAGCTCTGCTCTCAGGTTGTTTAGGAATCTGTGAAATCACTTCCTGTAATGATCAGCTGGCAGACTGGACTGGACTGTGTGATTTAACAGAGTAGCAGCAACAGTTGGGAATGACAAAGCATGTCAACACATGCGGCAAACACTGATAATAATTAACCAAAAATTACAAGTTATATATAATTGCAGTAATGCTATTTAAACCAGTTAGGAATGTCACACAAAGTCTGCCACAGGTCCATTTATGGCTCAACAAATAAAAAGAGGTAAACTGTATGAGCCCCAGTCTCACCTCATTAATAGCCTGTTTGAAACTTATTCCATTAAGGGCGCGATTAGTCACATGTAAACCTTAAGCCTATTATGTCATGCTGATGCAGGGCAGGGTATAGACGTGTTGTTTGATGGCTGTTCTTTAGGTTTTAGAGAAAGAGCTGCTGTGGAGGTAGAAATAATCTGATTGGTTACAGTTCTGTATGAGATGAGAAAGAACGAGAAAGAATCATGGTGTTAAAGGGGTGTAGCTTTTTCCTTCCATAGTGTGGGACCCACAGTAATGTTGGGCATATGGACACTGGACACCCCCCATTCTCATGTATTATTGTTTTGTTCATTTTTATGTTTAGTATAATCTGACATATGTTCATTTGCAATGGCTACTACAATATTCTAGTAGGTCAATATATGGTTACAGTGAGTGAAGCTCACACAGGCACTTTGGGCAGACTTAGGGGTCCTGTGGTTAATGCCATTTAAGGGGGCGTGCATCATTCAGTCATGCTGGACAGCTGCAGTGAGCAGCGATGTGCTTGTACTTCTGTATTTTCAGGAAACAAGTAAAGTAGTAACATAAACGGATGCACGCCTGGAAGTACTTTCTTTGTCCAAGTGAGCAACAATAATGTTGGGGGACTCGTCAGAGAAATATTAAAACAAAGACTGGACAAATCGAAGCAACAATGGCTGAGATATTCTGACCTTTATTATATCATGACAAGTAAACTGCTCTTCATGTATTATATTGGTGGCGTGACGCTTTAACAAACGTGACGTTTTTTTGTTTAAGTGTAAGTAAACAAAACTAATTGAAATATTTAACCTACCTAACCTTGACTTTTCTGCACTTGTTTTACCAACATAATAACTCCAAATGATCAGCCCTGCTCTCAGACCATGCCCTTTAGCTCTGCAACTGGTATTTAAGAATTTCCAGGTGCCGAGAGGAAGTAACAGAGGGCATGTTAAATGGTTATTGAATTGCACCATGAATCATGACGAACAAGGGAATATTATATTGTAAAGCTTCAGTCACATATGAATGAACAATATGTGGACACTTGTCCATAAACCAAAGTATTAGACACATTAACATGCTGACCTGATGGTGGCGCTAGAGGAAAGGTCAGAGGACCACCAAAGCGATTACAGTTCATCCTGAGGAGAACATGAACATCTGAACAATTTCATTTTCACCTGTGCAAAAGAACAGTGACTGAGATTCTCTGTCTGGACCAGAGAGACAGACATTGTGGTTCCATGGAGCCCAACTACAAAGTATTTATGGAGCTACTCAAAGATGCTTTACACACGTTAAAATGGTTACAACACAGTACAGACATTAATCACACATTACAAGCAGTTCTGAAAAGCTGAGATTTGATGAGTGACAGATGGGTGCAGTGTTGGGTTCTGTTCCCCCAGACTTGGTCCTGAGTGGTGGAGACAGGAGGCTGGCATCGGAGGAGTGGAGGCTACAGGAAGTAGCGTGGTGGTGGAGGCAGGAGGGCCTGGTTGTGGAGGGCTTTATGAGTAAGGTGCGTCTTTGAAGTGGATACGTTGTGGAACAGGGATTTTGGATCAATCATGTCCGATTTAGTTTGAGGAAGCTGGCTTGCATCCATGATTTGTTAGAAAAAATGGCCGCTTACACAGAAAATCCTGCTTCTAGAAGACTCTCCTCTAACTAATCAATCAATGGCTCAACCAGAAAGGAAACGTTAGTAGAAAATCTCTTGTTTGTTTGAATGAAATCAAGTCAGTTCATCTACGTAAGTCCTCACGTAACCAGCACTGACATCCACATGTGCTCCCAAGAAATTCCACCTTTGTGGGGCACATTGATTTTCAAGCAGGATGAAACTGAGCACCACGCTTGGCCAAATAACCAGGAGCTCCAAGCGCTGTTTGGTCCAGAATGGTGAAGCACCTGAGCTCTGTTTTCTATCCCCCTTGTCTCTCCCTTCACTTGATTATTCTTTATTTTCAACAAAAGTTGAAAATCCCCACTCCAACCTGTTTTAGGATGAACAAATAGTCCTTATAATGTCCACATCTGGAAGTCTTCTGTGGCTGGATGAGTACACCAGCTTTCTGCTTGATGGAGTGTTTGTGATTCGGTGATGATTGTGACTGTGTGTGTGCAGGTGTAGGTTACACGTTCATCCCCAGCTGTTATTGAATCCATGCTGTGATTGCCTTCAGAGACGCACGCTGTTTATGAGGAAGAAATGTAATCACCGTCAGAGAATCCTAAGCACCTCCACATGTTTCTGGGCTTCTTTGAACCGCCTCCTCCGCTCATCATGTGTGGTAGCCATCACGTGACTTTTCAGTTCATGCTCAAAGCCGTTCAGCTAATTTGATCGGCGGTTCATCCGGAGGCTCTGGATTCTAATGACCCACAATTTCTGTGATCAGACTAATTGGGGATTGGGAGAGTAGAGACAGTCAGCAGTGGAAGGGATTCTGGTCTGTGCTCATTTCAAGGCTCCTGATGGGGCAGAGCCGCTAGGTGGAGTTTGTCCTTGAAGTGGCAGCCTGTTGACTGAAACTGAGCCACAAACCAAACCAGATTCCCACAATGAGACAACTAAGAACTTTGCAATTCAATGGACAGATGCATATTCGGTACATTCAAGGTCAATTTGTTACCTCTTGACTTGCCAGGATAAATTTTTTCAGTGAGCTTGGGAAAGAGGATTTCACAGTTGGTTTTTCTGCTACTGGGGTCCAGAACATTAATTCTGTGAAGCCTATCAAACCCAGGCAGAATAAATTAAACAAAATTCAGCAGCATGCTGACCTACAGGCATGTTCACATCTGCCTGTGGACACTAATTCCCACAGTGGGAAATGATTCAAAGATCCAAAGTTCACTGCACAGCTGGTGGAACCGCAGACAATCTCTGGGAAAAGCTTGTATCTGCTCAAATCAGAAAAGCAGGTAAAATACCGTTAACTTTAACTTTAACTGACAGCTGCTGTTTCTTTCTGTGCAGAAGACAATCATGAGTGTGGCGCTGCAGATGCCACACAAACACGCCACCTTCTGCTTCGGAGGGCGGGACAGACAATAGACTTAATATCTACATCCCAGCCACCCTGTGCGGGAGCGTTAAAGGCCAGGTGTCTAGGCAAAGTTTCCTGATTTTGATCTGATTAAAGAACATCAGTTTTCACTTGATGCAAAATATGTTGGTTGATACTGAAAAAGTATTGAGGTTTGATACCCAGTCCTAGTAATACTAACAGGAGAATACTGTGTTTGGTGATGACACTCAAAAAGAAGGCTCCTTGGACATGTGACTGCAAGATTTACTGAGCCTACCACAAAATACCAGCAAGGCCACAACATTGTGTCACCTCTTTTCATTTTAGCAGCTTATTTACTGATACTGATCTGGTTATATGATTTACTACGAACACGCTGTCAAAGACGAGCAGTACATCACGCATGCACACGTAGTTAGCTCAAACATCTGAGCCTGATGAAAATGTTGTCTTCCTCTGTGATGCAGAAACGTCAGCTCAGTGCTGCTTTCATTACCACGGAGTCTCCACAGCTCCACTGTTTCTATGCACCAAAGAAGAAGCCTTTCTACGATGTCTTCTGATGGAGCAGGCCTTGCAACTTGTCTTCAAATTCACTTTCTCTGTTGATCAGACATGAAGTGCCTTGAAATACTTATTGTGTTGCTGTAGGACACACATTCTACACAGCCAGAGCTCCCGTGTACAATCTAGAATTTGTCAATCATCTCCAGTCTTTCGTAGATCATAGTGGGTTCCCTCCCTGAAGCTTCTCTTCATTTTGTTGCCTTGGAGCAGAAGAGGATGTGCACTGATTAGCACCAATCCCTTAAAGAGTGACTTCTTTTTCAATTTCCTGTAAATTTCCACAATAGACCATCTGAAATCCGAGCAGCAGCCACAGGAAAGTAGCTGTGCATATGAACAGTGTTACCTAATACTGATGACGGTCTCTTTCAGTAATGAGAGCAAACAGGTGGGCACAAGATGTGAGCTTGTCCAAACTGTATTCAAGGGGGTTTTGGGTTACTTCATGACACAAAGAGGTCACGACAGCGTGGAGTACCGTGAGCAGTCTGGTTTAGCTGTCAGGCTTTTTTTGCCACAGGGGGAAAAACATGCAGTACTGCAGTTTCATCAGTTTTCTGGATGGAAAATGTTGATTTCATGTGCAAAAAGAAAGCTCAATTTCATTTGGGTAGAAGTTAGATAAGGAAGCACAGCGTAGTGCTGGTTAACCCCAGTGCCCTGACTGTTGATGAATGCCAGGTTTAACAGCGAGTCACAGATAGTGAAATTGCTCAAAGTGTGACTCTCTCAGGCCAATTCTGCTGAACTAATGGGGGATTTCCTCATCGCTGCAGATGTTTCTTCTTTCTGGAAGACAAGACTGTGGCTGTATTCCCAGAGTGATGATTGCAAGATTCTCGGCTTTGAGAGTAATGGTGACCTACTTCCTTCATCCAAATGCTAAATTGAATATTTTCTCAGATTTGTGTCTGTGGTCTGCTCTCTAAGGCCAGCTGAACAAAAACTACATTCAACGTTTGAATAATTTCATTGCAAAAAAGTACATAAAGTCATAAACTCCTGTATGTTTCCTCAAGCTTTTTTGGCAAACGCTCCTATTTATAAGTTCATTATTCTCACTTATGAATGTAATTTATGGTACCATGGCAAACATTTCTTGAGTCATCATTTTTCCAATCTTTTGCTTATCCTGCATCAGCAATAAAAAGTTTCTGTTTTTGACTCTGAGCTTAGTAGAAACAGGTGGAAATCTTTTATTAAAATATAGGGAAATTGCTATGCATCACACTCTGTCACAGACAAATAATTTACAAATGAGGGCATAGAACCTGCATCAGCATTTTTCAGAAGCAGATTCAAAGATGGTGCACACTGCTGAGAACAGGAAACAATTATTATTGAAATATCTGACTCAAGTTATAAAAACGCACAGAAAACACTTTAGGTGGACATTTATGAAAGGCACAAGATACCAACAGATGTATCTATATGCATCTATCTATAATTAAGTTAAACAATATTTTCTAGTTCGAAAATGAGACGTTATGCAATTCTTTACAGCTTGACATAATTTGTCTTTGTCAGATGCAATCGTATTACGTCATCAAAGCAAAAGGTACATGAACAGATTTGGATGCTACAGAGTCTTTGCTCACTGATGGAGACGGGATCAGGGATCATTTACTTTAGCCTAGAGTGGCGCTTATAGAGGCAGAGTATGAAGTCATATGTAGGCTGCCACTTCCAATTTTGCTGCGAAAAATAAAAAAACTTGGATTGTCAAGTTTGTATTACACAGATTAGTTTATTATAATGTTTTGTTACTTCCTTCAAGCAGGTTGTGTTAACAGGATATTGGGAAAGGGGGAACTATGACCTATAAACTATAGGTAATAGTTTGGTTCCTTTATTCCTACAGACCTTGGTGTAACATGTATCTTCCCATGTCTAAATGTAAATTAGTCTACACTGACGTTGTTCAGTTACAACTTGGATGTTTTATTCATATACTTTATATACTTCACAGAGTAACTGCTGACAATAGGCGTGGCCTATGTGACAAACTTGATTCTTGAACATGCTGTACAAACTAATTTAGATGCTCCAGTAACATTTAAAGAGCTACAACTTAGTAGTCATTATCTTATTAAACTAAATAATATAATGCATTGTACAGCCTTGGAGGAGCTAAGCACTTGGAATACTTAGTATCTTAATACAATTAAATCAACATCATCTTTGGCAGCGTATACCCTTTAAGTACATTTAGTAGAGTAGCCACAGGATTCCACGAGCTGGTGGCATAGCAGAGCAGTAGTCGTTACCTGATTGTTTGTATGGCAGGAATATAGGGACACTTCACCTGTGCGCCCCACCTCCCTGAGTGATTGGAAATAAATAGAAGTTTAGAAATGTGGCCCATATATTTTACTTAATGTGGCTTTATTATGGTGTTTGTCCTGTGTATAGCCTATTATCCACCTGTTCAGTTACGTTGTAAGTATGTTTGAGGTGCCAAATATCTTAGTTATAATTTTTACTGATAAAGTGGAAATCATTTGGTAAAGGGTAATATGCTGCGCTGTCCAAAGGGACTACACAAGTCATATTCCTAAAGCTAAACTGCAAAACACAAAAATTGACACTTAACCAAAAATAATGGGAACGAGGCAACAACAACAGCATCTGTCTATGAGCAATAACTATAAAAATGATGTAGTGTGTGGGAAAGTGGGACGTGTGGCTGTGTGTCAAACCAAGGCATTATTGTAGTCTACGTTCCCACATGATTATTTGAAAAGTATCTACAAAGTATCCTTGTGACAGCAGTTTTTACAACATTTTGAGCATTAAAAACATCAACTGCCTTTAACTAGGCAGTTACTTGGGCATACAGTATGACAATGGGCCACGATGAACAGTGAAATTCTTCAGAACACATTGAGAAATGTTTCTTTAGAGTCTATGCCAATGGCATTCCTGGCTGTGCATCGGTAGACCCCAGAGTCTCTTTGTGTCGGGTTCTGGACGATGAGGGAACCTTGTGGATGGAGGTACTTGTTTCCAAAAAGGCGTGGCTGTGCAATGACAGCCAAGCGGGTTTTATCAGGTGTTTCCCATGCTACCTCCACTCTTGGGATCCCAGTTGCTACGCAGTTCAACTGAACAGCAACCCCACGTTTAGCATAAGTTATAGAGGGAGGGCCGTTGGTAATTCGAGGTGGGTATGCAATCACAATTACCGATACAGAAAGCAGAGAGCTGCCGTACTCGTTTGCAGCTCTGCAAATGTAGGATCCTCGATCATAGACTGATACTTTTTGGATGGCAAGCGTCCCATTGGGCAGTACAGCATATCTTCCAGCTCTTTGCGGCCTGTTGAGGACAACCCCACTGGGTAATGTCCATGTCAGTCTGAGGGGTTCCCCACTGGTTAGACAATAAAGCAAAAGTCTTTCTCCACTCATGACAGTGACAGGAGCGTCGTATTTGTTGATGATCTCTGGCTTTCTCCCCGGGGACAATGTGATTATACGCTCCACAAGCCCACGAGAATTACGGCCCAGACAGCGGTACATACCAGCTTCAGCAACAGAGGGGTTGGTGATGATCAAGGAGCCATCAGGCTGGTGGAAAAACTTAGAGAACTGAACACCGCTATGCAAAGGTGTGCCGCTGGGTAAGATCCAAGTGACATGAGGCAGCGTTGAGCCCTCAAACGAGCAATTCAAAGCCATTGCATCCCCCACAGTCAGCAACAGGCTATCTGTTTTAGGACCTCTAATTTGTGGCCTCTCGGCAACCTCTTTCACATCCAAGTTAACCACCAGCCTGACCTCCCCTCCTTCATTACGAGCAATACAAGCTAGCTGCCCCGAATCTGTCCTCTTGGGTGACCGGATTTCCAAGCTACCATTTTGGTGTACTGTAATTTTGTTGCTGTAGTACGGTGCAGGAAGGATCACATTCCCTGGTAGAACCCACATGATGCGAGGGGTGGGGGTTCCCTTTGCCACACAGTCTACCAACTTCCGCACATCCTGGACTGCAGTCACCTTGATGGTGTTGGCAGTTCCTCTTAAGCCGTTGATCATTGGAGATGTTACCAGGACCTCCAACCTGATGAGTTTATGGTCTTGTCCTGCATTGTTCCGAGCCATGCAAGTGTAGTTACCTCCATCAAAACGTTGGATCTTTTGAACCACCAATGTCCCATCATCCAGGACCTGGTATTTGTCTAAAGCTGGGGAGATGACTCTATTTGTAGGGGATATCCATGTGATGACCGGCATTGGTTCCCCTTTGGCATTGCATCTCAGTGTAACACTCTCACCGTAGAAAACCCTGATGATCTTTTGGTCTTTATCATGGATTTGTGGTGGAGAAGTTGCAGCCTTGACCTTGACTCTAACCTTCATCTCATCTTTGCCAAGTTGGTTCTCGGCATAGCAGGTATAGTCACCTTCTTCTGGCATGCCGACATCGTTGAAGTACAGTGTCCCATTGTCAAACACCACGTACCTACATACAGTTCAGACAGGGACGAGGAGGAGAGGAAGACTGATTGTTACACTTTGACAACTGCAGCTGTCAGTTAAGAGGTATGTGCATTAATGGAATGAAACAGAACATTTATAATTCTACATTTATAATTATTAAGATTTGGACATCACACATTATGAACTGACTTGTCATATGTAGCTCTTTTCGTACTGAGGACAGAATACTATTCCATTATATGGTTTTCCTGTTTCTGGACTGTATATCCATATGAATGAAAGCTGTTAGTGAACGTCTTTGCATACCAGTAATGCAGACTCAGTTTTAATCCTCTGGGCTTTTTTGAGAAAGATGATCTGCGAGTTAACAGACTGACAAGTAGTGTTTAACAGCAGGAAACAATAAATGCAGCTGAAATATGAAAGTGTTTTTGTACTGTAGTGCCACACATCCTTAAGTTTATGCTACAGTGGCAGCTCAACACCTTAAAGTCAGGGAGTAGTTTCCAATAAGTGATATGGACATTTTCAATCAATCTTTAAATTTCTTCAATGATTAATTTCAGGTTTATTGTTAAATAAGACAAACTAGCAAAGCTAAAGACAAGCTAAACAAAATGCAGTGTTTTGCTGCCTGGGCAGTGACTTTGCTACTGGCTGGCTGCTCTACAAAATGAATGTATATGTGCACAGGATAACTGAAAATGAACTGAGAGGTCCCAGACTAATTCACATTTGCGAGGTCAATCTATTATAAACTGGCAACTGAGTGTATACATATGATACTGTCACAGAGTGTGGAATATGAGATTTTCCAACCTTAAAAATTATTAAGGGAAAAAGGGGAAAAACAACTGAAACCAATGTCAGGTACCTCAAAGAGAGGCAGACCAAGTTGAACTTGCTTTGTGATACAGGTCAATGGAGGTATCTTTTCTAAGATTCACTGCTAGTAAGGAGCTCCTACCTGCGACTGCGCCCCCTGCTGACACTATCTGTTTGTTTGACCAGATTGACCATGGTGCCATCTGGCAGAGCCCAGCTGATGTCAGGGTTGGGGAGGCCAGAGGCCACGCAGTCCACCTTTAGGTCTTCTCCGTATGCCACTTCCTGACTGGATCGCTGCTGCTTCTGCTCAATCTTGGCCGGCGTGGTCAGCACATTGACCTGCAGCTGAACGTAGTCATCACCCATCTTGTTACGTGCCACACACAGGTAGTCACCACTGTCCTTATTGGTCACAGAATGAACGGTTATGGTGCCGTTGGAGAACACCTTGATCCTGGTGTCGAAACTGAAAAGATAATAGAAACAATAGCATTCAGAGGACATTAAATGTAGGCATTTATTTCAATATTTAATTGAGGATGTATAAGAATGATTAATTAGCCCGTGCATTTGTTACCTGTACTGAGCATCCACCAGCTTCTTAGAGGGAGTCCTCCAGATAACCCGTGGCTCCGGCTCTCCAGTTGCCACACAGTGAAGCAGCAGCCTCCCCCCGTAGATCACGTCTGTTCTCTGGGGGGACGATGAGGTGATACTGGCCTTGGCAGAGAATGGATTAGTCTTTATGCTCAAGGTCACTGTTCTCTTGCTGGATGCCACTGCATTACTGGCTGAGCAATCATATTTCCCAGCATTTCCTGGGCCTAATCCCCGTATGTAGAGGGTCCCATTGGGGAAGACGTTGGGGTTGCGTCCAGTAACAAAGTGGGAAGCAGTGAGCTGTACACCAACAGGTGTGGTCCAGTGGATGACAGGCTGAGGCACACCTGTGGCAGTGCAGTGGATATAGGCAGTGCTGCCCTCTGGGAGGGTGGTGTTCTCATGTTGTGTCTGCTGAATGACAGGTGGCAGCGCCGAGACATAAAGATGGACTGAGACTGTGTCGGTTCCCGCTGTGCTGCTGCCAATGCACTTATAAATCCCTCTGTCTGTGTAAGTGGCCTGGTTGAGCTGGAGGGTTCCATTACTCAAGATGGCCACACGCTGCTGAGGGACAACACCAAGTTGGGCAGCAGCCATGTGGACATGGTTAGGGAGCACCCATGTGACTCGAGGTTTAGGGTGCCCCTCCACTTTACACTCCAAATCAACTTTGTCACCTAGTTGCACAATGATGTCTCTGTGCCGAGGTTGGAGGATCCACGGATGCTGAGACAGGACCACAAGGTTGATCACCATCTTGTCTGTGCCATACTGGTTCTGGACTGTGCACAGGTACTGGCCCCCATCCACAGGCTGTGTGTTCCTGATGATTAATGTACCATTCGGATGGACCTCGAACCTCTGGACCCTAGTGTTTTGAGCAATACTCACCCCTGCATGAATGGAAAGAGACTGGGTTCTAATATGACAGTGTTTTCTCACATATAGTACAAAATCTATTATGAAGTACTAAATGCAGAAATGGAACAATATACTGTGGGTGAAATGGGTGTAGTATTTGCAGGGTGTAAAAAAACTATTTTTTAATTTTGTGTGGATGCCATCTTTAACAAAAAGAAATGTGTTCAAGGAGGATACTTAATTTTCACTGTCAGGAAGGCTTTGATGTGAAGTCCTCATCTTAATTAATACCCATAGGTTTAATTACTTTACATTACTTTTAGATTAGATTGTTTTGCACCCTCAACTCAGCTTTTAGTAGTGAACCAATATATTTTCCAAGGTGGACAAAGACAGTGTGACACAATGTTTCCATTCAATTATTGTACTGTACTAAAATATATAATTTTGGTATTTTGATTAATCCCGTTTACCTTGGAATTACATTCATATTGGACGATTCTACAATTTATGTCAATGCAGGGGTGTAAGGTAAAGCTGTGGAGACGAGGTGAATATGAGGATCCCTAACTTTACTCAAGTGTGTTACTTGCCTAATCTTTCTTATTTTAAGCACTAATCTCTCCTTAAACCATGCCAGAGATGCTTTGTACAGATACTGCAGAAAGAAAGAAATGTAAAATCTTAGCACTAAATAATAGATTTGATCTTCCTAGCACGCTGTCACGTGTCATAACATTCATTACAGTACTGCTGTTGTATCTGTTACTGATAACCTCTGACTCTTGTGCTGTTACATGGATGTGTATATATAGTAGTACCCAAATATATTAAGCTGTCTCACTGTGAAATACATATTCGCATAAAGCAGCCTGGCTTCCTCACATTTGATCATTCTCAGCCTCATCCATTTTGGACATGTGTTAACTTTGTACTTTACATAATGTAATATCACTGATATCTAATCTCATTCAGCTATAATAATGTAAAGCGTCCTTGAAAATTTCACAGACATTCCACCGTGTGATATATATATTTAAACATTTCCATTCAGAATTTCCTGGTATATGTTACAGCATTAGAGAGTTGCTCACTTTAATGTTTGAGCTACAGTATGTTCATAAAGTCAGTGGATACAGTTGCATCAGTTTCTGTAAAGTGTCAAAACTTATTTTCTTCTAGACTTCCAGTCTGCTGTTTTGATTGACAGAAGGAAGCACAATTTATTTACAGCTAATCAAGTTCTCGAACAAGTGCGTACAGCACAAAAAATAACAATACTATGTAGCCGTGTTTCCTATGACAACAATATAGTTTACTACTAACAATGCTGACCCTTCACCAACAATAACAATAACGAGTTATATTGGAAAGACCATGGATAAAAACTTATTTTCTGGGGTCTTACACTATGTGATTACACTGATTTAATAATTATTTCCATTTTCCATTCGGTTAGGGTACGTAAAGCTGAGTTATGAGATTGAGTCATACATACCACTGGCAACTTTAGTCCACGAAAGGAAGGGCACTGGCTCACCGTCAGCCTCACAGGGAAGCTGAGCATCTGTTTCAGCTTTCACAGTGAAAGTGTGGAAATGACTCTTAGTTATCCTTGGCTTCCCTGGAATGGATCCTTGTCCAGGTAGATGGTGCTGTCTGGACACATCCTGAGTGCTTGTTAGCAGTTCCTCTCTGAATGGATCAGCTTGGATTGTTGGGGCAGGGTGGGGCCTCTGCCCTCTGGTAAATTTTAGGGCTGGGGAAGTTGGATTTGTACTAATAGATAAAGCCAGTTTGTGGTCAGTTGACTGGGTTGCAGGATGGAAGTCTGATGTTCTCCTAGGCTCTGATGTGGTGATGGGTTGGATTTGTTGGTCTTGATCGTGGTTGTCTGGAATGTTGTTGGTCCTGGGAGCCTCCTGAGTGGTGGCCCTCAGTGAAGGGCCAATTGTGGCTCCTGTGGAAAACATTATGTGTAGTGTGACATGTGGCTCCGTTCTGGATGGGATCACAGCATCAGGCCTTGATGAAGTAGCAGATGGAGGCGTTGCTACGACTTTACTTGCATCAACATTAAATCCTATGTTTAGAGTTTCTTTGAGATGTCTATGTACCTCCGACTCACTGCTTGTGCTTTGATTTTGACTAGAACCATGATCAGATATTTCAGGTACCGTTGGTTTCCTGGTGACCTGTTCCGAGTCCAAATAACCATCATAAATCATGCTTGGTGTTGTAATTAAGCCACTTGAAGTGTATGCTGAGGTTGTCTTGATTTCACGCTCGATCGGGGAAGTGGCAGAGGTGTATGGGGATGGCAGCAGTGAAAGATGACTGCCGATCTCTTTCAAAAGCATCTTTTCACCCTTTTCGGTGGGTGTGTATTCATGGCCGGATTGATTCTGCCCATCTGTCTGCACTTGCATTACAGGGTGAAAAACCGCAGAGGAATTGTTAGAGCGTGACACAAGTGCAAGGTCTCCCCTGATGCTTTCCCTCTGTGTCTCCTCTAAGGGTTGAGCAGGTGGATGAGGGCTGCCCGGAAACCTCTGCTGAGTGCTTGATGTGAGCATGTCCACGCGCTCTGGAGGAGACACACTCTCTGAGATTCCCAAGGCAGTTTGAGAACCTGTCCTTCTGTGACCCACTCCTGGAGAGGCTGTTGGAAATGATGGTTCCACTGATGTGCTTTTGAATAGTGGTTTGGACAGCGGTTGAAGGCTGTGGTTTGTTATTGGGGGAGAAGCTGGTAGTGAAGAGGGTTTGGTGGCTGCCTTGTCGTCATGCCTTGAGATTGTACTTTTTTCATGACTCAGTCTGCCTGATGACGCTGCTTGGCTGCTGCTGAATGGAACATTGGTATTGAAATTGGCTGTTGTAACTTCTAATGGTCCTATTTTTAGCTGTGTGGAAGCAGTGGCCCTGGCTGTTGCTAGCGGAGCATTTGCAGGTTTCGTGGCAATAAACTGGGTGGGTTTATTCAGCTTTTGTTTTCTTCTGTTCGGCCTTCTCTGACGTCCCCCATTCCTTCTCCTGGAGTTTGGTTGTCGTAGGCGTGGCAGCGATTTCCCTTCAGACCCCCTCCTTCTTGTAGTGGTGGTTGCAAGTATAGTAGTTGGAGACGCTGTTGTGAGCATTGCTTGAGATTGTAAATCATAAAATGTTGTGTCCTTTGGCTGATTAAGCGGCTGTGATGTTGCAGTTTCACTGACGTATTTTCCGTTTTCCTCTTGGCCTGTGTTCGATTCATTTGGGTTGACCGAAGGGATATTTTGCCTTCCACTTGAAAAGAGTTCTCTGTCATTATTAGAGCTGGAAACAACATTCGGTGTATGCATATTCTCACTCCTCCCTGATGCCTTGGACCAATCAGCTGTTTTCACTGCATCAACATCTGTATTTGTGCTATGGCTGTCTTGTAGAGAAAATGTACTGCTGCTGCTTACAGTGTTTGTGTTAGGCTGCCAGAAAGTGACAGTGTGTGGGGGGACAGATGTGGTCTGTGCGAGGAAAAATACACTCTTTGTAGTGGTATGTAGATCCAAGATCATATCACGGGTTGTCTGTTGTATATCATAAGTAGGCACCGCTGTAGCATATATGCTGTGTGTGTGCTCACTGTTTGATGTCATAGCACCTGTATTCTGTGTGCTGTAGCTGTTAGATGCCACATGTGTGCCTTGGCCTTGTGTATTGTGTTTATTAGTTTTCATTTGTGTATGTTGTACTTGAGTGTGTGGTGTTGTGAAGTAATTCTGGCCCTCTTTTTCCTGCACAGTCACGCCATCTGATGATCCCTCAATAGTTTCCTGTGACTGTGCTGTCTGCTCCGTAAGTTTCCTCTCTGTTGTATGCTGAACTGGGAGTGGTGTCATGGTATTCTGAGCATTTCTTTCCCTAATTTTAGCCAATATATCAGCCCATTTCTCTGGGTCTATTTTACTCTTTGACATATTTATCTTCCTCCTGCTCTCAACTATATTCTTTCTGTCTTCAACACGTGATCCTGTTGGTTTTCGAAGCACCTGCGGCTTCCGCCACATATTCCTTAATGGATGGACGCCCCTCCTGCCTGGGGCCACACCTGCTTGAATTCTCCTTCTCAAAGGATCCAAGCGGCTCATTGGAGTCCCCACCTGAGTAACCTGAATGTCCCCTGATGCTTCCTCTGTATCCTCTGTGGGAACTTTAATCAGAGTGTTGACCCCTGAGGCTGACTGAGGTCTTACTGGAAACTTCCTCAAAGGCCTCATCAGCCCTTTGCGCCTGGTGAGAGTGACGTTTGTAGCCAATGTATCCACACCATGTTGATTTATGGCGATGCATTTATAATAACCACTGTCCAATAACTGAGTCTGTGGGATATGCAGAGTGCCGTTGGAATAGACCAAAGCTCTGGAGGAGTTGGCTTGGAAACTAACTATGTTGTTACTTGGTAGAATCCAGTTAATTTCAGCATCAGGGGAACCAGATGCTGTGCAAGGCAGGGAAATGGGGTTCCCTGCAAATCCCTCAATAGGTGTAATTGAGGCATCCTCCCCTGGGGGAGGGCTAGAGGATTCCTGCACTGTAAGATGAAATGGCAGGACAGCAAGGTCTCCATTAACCTTGGCAATGCAGTAGTAAATTCCTGTGTCTGTGTGGCTGACAGCTTTAATGACCAGCTGGCCATCACTGGATACAGACACCCTGTTGTCTGGACTGCGGTATGGTGCCTCCATCTTGGAGCCATCTGGCAGCATCCAGTGAATGACTGGCTTACCAGAACTGTGCACATTACAGTACATTTGAATTGGGCTTCCCAGGATAGCACTCAACACTTTACGAGTTGTATTGGTAGACTTGGCCATGACCCATGTCCTCCTCTGTCTCCGCACCAGCTCCGCCTCCACTGTCTCTGAAAAGTCTGTGCTCAGGATCAATTTAACCATCTTGGCTGATGATTGAAGTCTGTTAAGCTGGAGGTCTGCAGATGTCTGCATCAGCCATGTTGGCTGGGCCATGACATTAACTTTAACACCTGTGTAATAAAGGGCATCCTTCTCAGAGTCCTGTCTATATACATAGGTTGGATGAGGCTCTTTTCTGAGCATACTCCCCCTTTGTAAGTGCGCTGGCACATTGCTGTAGTATGCGATTAGCCTCCACAGTCGCTCATATGTTTCTCTATCAACCGAGCATTCAAGATCTACTGACAAACTCATGTTGCAGGCCAGCTGCAGCTGGTTGACCTGCTCCCAGTTGATCTTGTTAAGCTCTCTTGGCTCACCAATGCTACATTCTAGATCCACCTCATTCCCATGTTCGTCTGACAGGCTCAGGGAGATGTTTCCAAATGGTTCCCTGAAATCCTCTGTGGTCATGACCTCACTCTCAACATCATCAGGTGAGGAGTTCCTGTGAGGAGACGTGATGATGGGGCTGCTGCAGACCAGGTTCTCCACAGCCTGGAGCTCTTCCCTCTGGAGGTGCCTTGGAGAGGAGCACATGGGACACAGCTGGCCACCAGGAAGGGCACTGTCCTTTTTGCATTTAAAGACACCTGGAGAAAAAAAAAAAATTCAACAAGGCTGTCAACCTTGAGAACCTTAAGTAGTCTCGAATTATCATCTTTGATTGCTACAATATATAAATCATTGGACATTCTAAGAATCAGAATTTAACCACAAAAATAATGAAAGGTCTAAATAAAATTGCAGTGCAGAAATTTAAAGTCTAACCTGGTGAGTTTTTATCCCAGTCATGGAGCCACCTCATGTTGCAGTCACATGTCCACGGGTTCCCATGGAGGTACAGGTTCTCCAGCTGGGGCATGGTGGCCACCAGCCTGGAGGGCAGTGACATCAGCCTGTTGTCTGACAGGTACAGGTGCCTCAGAGTAGAGACGTGGAAGTGGCCCATGAGAGTGAAGGTGGTGAAGGTGGCTGGGTGCAGCTGCTGAAGCCGATTGCCTTCCAGCTGCAGCAGCCGCAGGGAGGTGAGGCCTTGGAAGGTGTCTGGGTGGATGAACTCCAGGCGGTTGTGGTCCAGGTGTAACCTGGCCAAGGCCCACAGACCCTGAAGGGTGTGTCTGTTGATCTCCCTCAGCTTGTTGTAACTAATCTTTAACATCTACACCAATGAGCAGCGAGGACAATGAAAGTCATTATTAGTAATCATGATATTATGAAGCTCTGTAACCCTGCCACACCATCTTAAAGATCCCACGTTTTCCCAAGATGGGACACACGTTATGCTGATCAGGGGCGAGATCTTCAAAAACACATTTAGAATATTTGTATTTAATGTGATGAAGGGAAAATAAGGGTTCCAATCTTTTCTGTCATGTCACACAGCCGTAAACTTATCTAGATCCCATTTTGATTCTCATTGTACTTGAGGACTATTAGGATACATTTGTTATTTTCGAGTTGAGTGGAAAGGCCAGGTCTGGGTTTCAAGATAATTTTCTTGGTATTTAAAAAATAAAAATAAAAAAGTCATAGTAACTAGTAATATTAGGAAGACAGAAAGGAGGGGATAGACTAAATACAATGGGCGCTGTCCCTTTCAAATACATTTGTGAGCCTGGTCTCCTCTGAAAAGGTAACTTTTTGGTGTTTGGTGAAACACAAAGGCTGAACACTTCCTGTTCCAAATGGGTGATGATAGCACTAACGTTTAGCATTCCAAGTTGTTTTTCTTCCTTATAGGTAACATGTATTAATGCTGGGTTAAGCTGCTGTACCTGTAGTGAAGTAAGGTCCCTGAACACTCCACCTGGCAGACTGTGGATGTCGTTCCTATGGACCATCAGAAGCTCCAGGTTGCTCAGACCAGCCAGTGATTTGTCTGTGATCTTATTAATACTATTGAACCTGCAGCAACAAAACCAGAATCATGTTACCATAACCTTTAACCTGATTATGAACGGCATCACTGTCAGATGAATAAAACATTTTTTCAAACAGTCTTCAACATGTGCAATTTTAGCCAATGTAATGAGGCTGGGGTCACTATGAGGTCACAGGAGTTGCAATATCAGATATAATGCAATGCAATATAATTACGATTGCATAATTAAATATACCCAAGGTCAACAGTGTTGCTGGTCACTCACTGACAGTTATAGTGTATAATTCATATATTATATAATAGATTATCATCATTTTATAGTGCATTATAATTGCTCTAAGTGGGTACTTTAAGTGAAGAAATTAGATTCTTGAGGCATCAGCAGATATAACATCCCCAGTGGAAACGACACCTATGTCTTGACCTGCCATGAGAATAAAGCCCTTCATTCAGACTGTAATCCAAAATGTCAAAGGTGCCAGGATGCCAAGAGGACTGACCCCAGGTTCATGCGTTCCACTTGTTTAGACACAGCAGCTGGGATGCTGCTGAGGGAGCTGAAGGTGCAGTGCAGCTCAGCGGGGTGGGGGCAGGAGCAGGACCGGGGGCAGGGGCCGGGGCCGGGGGCAGCAGGGGGCAAGATCAGCAGCAGCAGCAGGGTCTGCAGGACGCGCACTGCGGGAGGGTCCATCTTCTCCCAGCGGAGGTCACAGCACTTCTCACTGTACAAGCATTTTAAGAACACAACAATTCCTGCAACTAGAATCAAACGTCATATTCCGGAGCGCGGATCCGAGTTTGGCGCAGGTTTCTGCCAGAGTGCTTCTTAAATATTTCACAACTTCAGCAATGAAATAGAGATGCTCCTACCTCAAACCCCTGCCCGCCGCTCTCCAGGGAAGTCCGCGCAGTCCATCTCGACTTGGATCAAACCTCTCAAAGCCAAAGAAACAGCGCGGTGGAGCAGATTCCTCAGACTGGGAATGAAAATCCTGCCGGGAAAAGTTCGACAGCTGCGTGAACGAGCTTCTCCAGCACGCGCCGCGGAGGCGCAACAGGAGGAGCCGGGAGCTGTTCTGAGGACAGGGAGTGTTTGGTACATTGGATCAGTCAAACTGCAAATATGAGACGTTATATTAACCTCAAACGCTGACCCTGGATCTGGACTAAGTCCCCTGAGGAGGGACGTAAAGGACACAGAGGCCAAAAGTGATGAGTGAGGACACTGGACAGCACAGGGAGAGTGTCCTTCTCACTTCTCCTTAAAGCAGCAGTGGCCACAGTCCTCAGTACACAGGCAGGAAGTCCAGCTGCAAACTGGGTCCAAGGAACCGAGACAAACACAGGACAGGGAGTCCTGTTACCTCTCTCCATGAGCCATGAACACAGCCTCCCGCTTTCATTTTCATCTGCATGTTCAGTCCAGCTAATTAATTCTGAGCTTTGAAAAACAGCTTGGATTTTCAAAGTTCCTACAGGAGCTGCAGCTCCTTCCCTTCATCTCAGCCTTTGACCCTCGTTCAGGATTTATTCCCAGGAAAACTCTTGAGGAAATGGAGTTTCTGTTAGATACAATGAAATGAATGAAACTGAAGCACAGAGTAACATGCAGACTAGATGGAAAAATACACAGATATACTTCAAGACTTTTGGAGAATATTTGAGTATTTGTCCATTGAAATCATTTAAGGATTTTAATACTACTTTTACTTTTTTGTGTAGTATACAAGTATGTGATGTGCTAAAATCTTGAAGTTAACAGATTTCCATCCAATCTGGCCGTTGTATTTCTAATTTACGACGTTTCCAATGGTTTCTATTTGCATCTCAGTCTTTCTACTGATGACTGATTCAACAGTGTTCAATTTAATAAAACAGCAACACAATCCAATAATACCTTAATATTAGAGTGTCTTGCTAATTATCTTTTCATATAGGTCATAATATATTCTTAATAACTACCAACATCTTGTAAAGTATTGGCAAAATAATCTTATCACAGGGTCCATGTACCAGCTTTAACTCACAGCCTTCACATGACAAAGTAAAGAGCTTCAGTCACATGACAACAGTAGTTTGGGTTATAAAGTTGGGTTTCTTGTGATCCTGCAGGTCCAGTGGTGGTCCTGAACTAAATGTCTCAGCTGGAGGATATAGTTACGGTCAAACAGATCATCGCCATCTCAGGGTGAGAGTGGAATGAAACTTGATACATACGAATATGATAGGCTGTTATGCATTTACCATGCATAGTCTCATTTTAGTTTCCCTTCCTTGCAGCTGTGAGAAGGAATTTCCTCCCAGCTCACCCCTCATGTTTTGAGTCATTACCGTTCCCAGATGAGTTTGGGATGTAGGTGATATTGGATGCACAATGTTAAAATTAAGCAGACTTTGCTTACAGACCTACCATGGGCTAGCTCTGGCTTCTGAGCACTGTAGTGATGCTGAAATGAAATGTTACCATATTTCTTGGAAGATTTGGGTCTTCTGATCAGTCAAAAAACACATTTCTAATCCCAAACCATTCAATTAGGTTCCTTTAAGCCCTGTAGACCATGAAATGTCCATGTGCCCCTGAATAGCAAACCCACTGACCAGGGTTTATATTACATACAGAAGTGCATCTCAATCAGAATGGTGTTGAGTAGCCGAACTGCACAACTTTGCCTTTAGTCAAAGGAATATAGATAAGACTAATGTATGTCTTCATCATCAAGCATGTGAACCCCTGTCTCCCACTTAGATATTTCCGCAGTCTCTTCCGACTGACGGGTGCCGGGGGTTACACCTGCTTCCTCAGAGACTGCTGCACTAGCTTCTGCTGTTTCTTAGACGTTATCTTGATTTAAAGATGTCAGATGGTCAGACTTTTCTTACCCTCTACTTGTGGCTCTGAAAGCGTGTTCCTATCCCAGAATGCAACATTATAGTCAAGTCAACTTTATTTATACAGTCTAATATCAGAAATCAAAAAATGTATTTAGTTATAATCTGTACAGCATATGATGCCCTTTATCCTTAGACCTTCAATTCACACATTAAACCCACTTCATGTTTTCATTTGAATCATTGGAAACATGTCATGAGGTATTACAGCATGTAAACACGAAAACATTTATAATTGGGAGGGTTTGGGGGTCAAAAAGACTTCCAGTTGCCTCAGGGTAAGATGCAGTAGAGGGTGAAGGCTAATGTTATGGCAGCTGATATTGTGCATTAGCGATTCCAAAATAATTATTCAATTAAAAATAAGTTCCACAGTAAGCCCGGAGCTTCCAGGCCCCTGGAGGTCTGGGGTCCAGGGGCAGCTGCATGCTCTGTTGGGTTTGCAGTCCAGCCCTGTTCACAAACACGACTTTATGTGTCAAACCAAGTATCAGAACAACAAATTAAATGTACAAAGCTTTTACATGCTGAGAGGAGACGTGTGTTAACATGTTCTGTAATCTTCATCCATCTGCCATGTTGGGCAGATGGTTTAAAGAAATGATTAACTTGACAACAATGACAGAATGAACAGTAGAACATATATTGATTGCATTTAGTTAAGACATACACTGAATTTGACATGTCAGCCAAAACTTTAAACTTTAAACTGCTGGGTTTGCCCTTCTCTCCATCTCTGACTGTATAACGAGAGGGGGGCTGGGTGTTAAAGGTAAACTTCAAAGCCCTTTCATTAACACTGACTCACACACGCACAGCATGCAGTCTAGACGCACACCCGCTGGAAAAAGCATGACACATACACAGACGAACACACAGGGCCTAACAACAATGGGCCACACATAAAAAAGTGACGTTGTCAGGGCAGCCTGAGGGAGTGAGGACGTCTGTTACTGCATCTGACACCAGCTCAAAACGGATATTTAATGAGACTTTGCTTATAGTGTGCTGGAAACGTGGTGTTGTGTATGTTGATGTTGAATTTCTGCTGAGCCTCTGCTGAAACACTACCTGTGGTGGCAGCGTTGGCCCCCGAGCTTCACTCCTCTTCATCACATACGTGCTGCAGCCCAGAGGCCTGGCGGCTGCCGAGTGCCGGCTGTGTGACCGCGATCCATTTGCAGGAAAGTGTAGGTCAAAGGTGACAGGGGGACGGTTTTCCCGTTGCTGATGCGAGAGTCTCCATCCATCACAATGTCACTATGGCACAAGTGCACCAAAACCACATAGGACTAAGGTCACTGAAGCTATGTGGCCTGCGGCAGCACCTGGGGAGAACCTCTACACCGTGTTTGCACCATAGGTCATTTTATTTGAAGAATTAATAGAGCTTCTGAAACACTATGTTTACGCGTACAGTTCATTCAAAATTCATGTGCTTGTGTCTTCTTGGGTGCACGTCTATTTTACATTAACGTCTGTTGCAACCTCCTATTACTGAAATCATGACCCCATTACCACCTGGTATGAACATGTGATACCTCTGGATAATGACGTCTGATCACAAGCCTTTGCATTTACACCTGGCATCGTCTCCATTCTGCCTGCATTCTGGATGGCTGTCAACATGCAAATGGAGTAAGACAGACAGCCTGAGGCTAAACATGAACATAGTGGAGCATTTAGCAGCTAAAGAGTCAGATATGTTTCTCAGGAGCTGGAGGAGAACAAACCAGAGTGAATATTGGACTGGCATTCCTCAAGCTGGCCGTAACATGTGTGGGAGGCACATCTTCTCAACAGGTTAACCAAAGTCATTTACTACAGGAAATGAAATGTAGTAAATACATAGCTGAACATTAACGAGGTGTGGAGTGAGAGCATCAGTGTAAGTAAAAGGTGTGCATGAGGAATGAAATGGTGTGTGGCTGTTAAAAGGTGCTTAAAAGACCAACTATCCTTCAGAAGGGAGGCGGAGTGAGCAGGTCAACAGAGAGCATGAGGAACAGGACCTGGCTTTTATAGGCTGGGAACACCGGGCCCAGGTGTACCAGGAGGCACGAATCAACATCCTGCCCAGTAATGAAATACAGTGCATTCAAGTACAAACACTGCTAACTGATGAGAGCAGGGGTCCTCACGCAAGTCTAGTGCTGCTCATCTCTGTTGGATGTGTAAATGTCCAAGTGCACGCAAAGTCAGTTAATACAGCTTTAAGAATGTGGTCACATGGTACAGATTGTTACTATGTATAGGGACATGCTAAACATCTTTCTGGCATACTAAATAGTATGGTAGTATGGGAACTGGAACGCACTCCATGAGTGTGCACAAGTACAGTAAGTACAGTAGATCAAGGTTCCAGCAGGAAAGGGGTCTGTAATGATGCATTATGGGTCATAGTTTTACCATTTACCTTCATTTATGAGTTTGCTTATCTGCTCGTGGGTCTTGCCCCATTGGACCCGTTTCTAATGATGTCACTGCCTTCTCAGATCTTGTATCACATTTTTACATTTGCTGCCTCAGTCCATTTCTAGCCACGTGAGGCAGATCATGAGCGTGAACTGATTGGTGGACTACTTCAGCGAATCGATCCTCACTGCCGGCTAAATGGAGAGTGTGTTGAAAGCACACTGCAGAAGGTGTGACACCCTCATGGATTCAGAGCATAACTGTGCTGCTCAATGCAAAAATTGGCCTTTTTCCAAAGTAAGATCCAATAAACTAACAGTGAAACAGTTTACAGCCATCAGTTCCAATACAAACAACATTATTCTCCATTTTCCAGCAGTTCTGTTCCTGGAACTCCTCGTCACTCTTCTTTGTTATTGCCTGACAAAAAGAAGGAGGCAGTTAATCACAAAATGAACCATGAAAATGGTTCCAGGATACTTGATTGAGTTCAAATAAATAACTAGATAAAAACTGTTTAAAACTAAATGTACTAAATGTTCTGGAGCCCCATTTCCACCAGAAAAAGAAAAAAACACCAATTTAAACATACAAGTCGCAATTATGATGCTGTGTCAAAGATGCTACTTTCTGTGTCAAAATAATAGACAATAAGTCACAATTTATACGTTGCTGTCCATGTTATCATCATTTTGATTTTCCATGAGTATTTTTACGTTTGTCATTTTATTTGTTTTCTGTGATCAGCTGGTCATGTTACTGTAACAGTAGTCATGGTGACTGGTCAGCATTGTGGGCTCCTTACTCAGAAAATGTCATTTAATACTGATTACTTGTTAATCTTCAAAAGTAATATTATTTTACTTATCCCTTCCTGTCAACAGCAATGTGTTACGCTACTCATTATATCCCTTTTCCGATACACCACGCAAAATTGGTATTTGTGTCCTTTCTCCTCAAAATCTAGGCTTTCCATGTGTGAATGTCAGGGTAATCGCCGCCAAGGCTTCAAACTGTTTAGCTTCTTCTGCAGCCTATGAGTCCACCAAAGTTAGATGAAAAGCACCCTGCATTCAAACTGATCATTCTTTAGCTGGCGATCTGTCTGGAAGAAGGAGAGTGATCCACCTGCTGTCCACCATTACAATACAGTTTTGGTTGCTTAGCCATTGTAGGACTTCAGCCAATCCTCAACGGCCACAGAGGGCTCATCTCTGGTGGGCTGTATTTCCATCATGTTGCATTCACTGTTGAGCCATACCCTGTTCTCTGTGAAGCTGGTACTACCTTCCCATTCACTTTCCCTGTCTGCGTTTGTGGATTCCGGCGCTGATGAGAGCTTCATTGACCTAGGTCTGGCTGAGAGCTTGAAGATGGAGGTCGTTCCCCTTGACCAATCTCTCATGGCTACGGCTTTGGACGGTCGCCTGCTGTCCATGGTCACTCACTGCACCCAGCCAGCTCAATTGGTGGCCGACAATCATCACTCAGACTCTTTGGTTCGACCTCTTCACCTCTCCGCTGAAACCACTACAATAATTACAATAATTATATTATCTGTTTTAAGGATTAAACCTGATCCTGAACTTTGAGAATTCAGATAGAAATTCAGAATACGGTCCAGGATATACACTATAACAAATAGAACTGGCTGTGGTGTTTTCCAGGTTGGGTGTGAAAGACTAAGATCAAGGCTTTCGAACGAGTTATAATTTAGTTTAGGTTTAGGGTTGATTAATAAACTTGAGTCAAAGATGGCTGCAACTCCACCTCCTCCACCCATCCCCTTACTGGAGATGGGTCTGCGTTGTCTCGTCTCTCAGAATCCCGCATTCTTGAGCCAGCACCTGATCTGGGTTGAGTGTGTCCACAACACCTTGCTCTGTGCCTCTACTGGTCTGTTCTCAGTGCTGCTATGGGTATCTACCTCTGGGAAGAGAGGAGGTTGAGTCGGAGGTCAGGGTCCCATCAGCATGGGCCTTGACTCGTCTGTGCCACCGGGTATGGAGACGTGCCTGTCAAGCCCTGCTCCTTGGTCTGCTATAAGAAACAAGAGGACCGTCACCGAGCTCCAGCTCCCACATACCGGGCTGTGCAAAGTGTGGCTGTCCACGGTCCCTTGTGGGTGGAGTCTCGCAAGTTGGTTCCACGTTTTGTGGGTCCGTTCCCCATATCCAAGGTGTCTAAGATTAAGCTGATCAAGGAGAGTCCTTTGGTGGCTGCCTCCAGGCCACCTCCATCCCCCCGGATCGTCGATGGGGGGGGGCAGCATTCTTTGTCCTGTGTTTCCACTTGATCTGTGTATGATCTCGTTTGTTTTGGATTATGGCACTTTTTTCTCCAAGTCGGCACTTTTGCTTGAACAGATTGATCCTGCGTACGAATCCCTGCTTCTGACAAGTAAACTGTTTAAACTCTTCTTCTGTCTCTGGATCGTTCATGTGAGTCCTTCTCCTGGTAAATTAACCAAATTAACACTTAATTATGAAGAAATATCATGATGATTATCATGCAAAATGCCTCTTGCTGACATGCTTTTAATCATAAAACAATTGACATGTTGAGCTTTTCTGACAAACTACAGCACATCATCCCACAGGTAAAGGACTGCTATGATATCTGTACAAAGACTAAATATGTCAGTGTAAACTACAACTGTGTCAAATAAACATTTTTTTGAATTTTCACTGTAAACAATGTGATTAAAAGTAGCTGTGGTCTGTTATTTCCTCAGAGCAGTGGATGGAAGAACACAGGAGCCCTAACACTGCTTCGTTAAACTTAATTGCATTTGATTTGATTGGGGTGTTTTAATCAAAACACGATTCGTGCTGAGTTCTGCGTGTTTCATCTTTAAAGTGAAGGATTCCTTCCGTGAGCCTTGGTTTGTGATGATAGGGTCATGGACCACAGGAATTTGCTTCAATTGCTAAAAGTACATACAGCCTGAGACCCAATCTATAAAAACCCACAGAAAAACACTGCAGTTGGAAAATTCTGTCAGCAGTACATTTATATGAGCAGAGTGGTCGCTTTAATCGGAGAAAACTTGCCAGAACGGAGGGTTTCTCATATCTTCTGATGCTGTGGATCCTTTCATTTTTATGACTGCACCATATTCTCTGTATTCAGTTTAACAATGTGAAAATCAAGCTGTTTTGAATATATAGTCCCGTTATTTTCACATTAGAACGAAGACTAGTTTAAAAATAACACTTCCTTGATTCTGTTCTAGCACCCGATCGTGGCCTAAATTCCAAAATGTCCTCCAAGCTCTCTGCTTATATTTTAAAACTTAACCATGACCTTAGGAATTTGCTGATACTGCTGGGCTCTTTTTCAGTCCATGTAAAGCAATAATAAATGTGCTCCGAGTTTACCACACCCCGGAACAACGTGCTATCAACCACCCATCCAAATTTGAATAATTAAAAACAATTGGCAAGAATATACAATAAGCAGTATCATCTGCTCTGAAACGCCACGGAAGGCACTGGGTCATAACTTCACTGTGCCACTGCAGAAGAACGTGTGTTTGCTTTAGAAGGCACAGACGATCTACGGGTGGAAATCACAAATCACTTTGATTCGAATCACGTCGTTCAGAAATTCGTAGTCACTGACTCTGTAGCTTGTTCACTTTTTTGTCCTACGCTAAACAGTCGCATCACTATTCAAAGCCACTTCAGTGTGTACATCAGTAAATAAATGCATCACAGTTTGGCAGCCAATTGGTAATGATAGAATTATCAGATTTTGCAGTCTTTGAATCGGGATTTAATGAGGACTTAACGCTCTGTGAATCACAGCTGAGCTGACAACAGAGTCAGTCAGTGACAGTGATCGATTCTGTAGTCAGTTGACTTTAAATATTGTCTTAGAGCTGTTCTGTACATGTACAAATTAATCTCTATCAAGCTCCAAAAAAAAGCTTTCAAGCCTCCTTTAACTCGCTGTGTCTGGTTGGGTCTCACCATTCTAATCAACCAGCCACAGTTCGAGACTAGCTGGTGAACATGGTGAGTGGAGCATTTAGCAGCTAAAGATCCAGATCAGGGCCTCTGTTGACCACATTTGGACACACAGACAACCTATATACTAATGCACAATCTGCCCTGGTCATTTAATTTCATGTGCTTACTTTGCGTTTTGCTGAAGCCTGACTTTCTTTAAATAACCACATTAACTCTAAAGGTCATGTGCAGTTAATCTGCAGATATAGGTTCAATAGCAATATAATGTCTAATACATGGAAGAAAGTTGTAATCCAGAGGGTATTCTGCTAATGATAATAGCTGCATTTGAACATAATGTGGGACATGAGGTTGTACAGATATAGTACATATCGGTCTTCAAAACATCCCATGACTGTGACATATGAGGAGATGGTCTATGGGTGAGTAGACCCCCAATCAGCAATGACAACACACACCTGGAAATAATATTAAATATGTCTGACAGTGTGTCTGAGAGAGAGACACAGACCAAAAGAAAAAGGCCATAAAAGAGGTAGAGAAGTAAAAATAATCTACGAGTATTCCTGCCTTTTCACACACTGTAAATCTCTCAGACATATGGCTTTTGTATGCGCTCAGGGTGACTTTCTGCGATCTAATGACGATTTGCTGAGGAACAAGCCCACGGAGGCAGGGCCAGAGGGTGCCTGGATTCAGTTTGGACATTACGTAAACGCCAAGGGAAGCCTAATGCCTGGAAAGTTAGAAGATGAAATCCTCAACATCTGCAGATGCATCCCAGGCTGCCGCGTTCGAGGCTGACGAGGCAGCAGAAGGTAAAGGGATTAGCGCTTCATCCTTCTTCCCTCCAGACTGTTTTCAGTGAGAGAGGCAGTGCGAGGTGAAGCAGAATCCCTCAAGATTTATTCACACACCCACGCTATTTCTGCCTCCGAGCGCTGAGGCAGAAATTGGGAGAAAGGTACAGATACGAGCTTCCCTGAACTTTAAGTCATTATAGAAAAAAGGCAGCTTTACAGTCCGAGGAGAGGAAAAAGTAACTCATTGCCGGATGGAAAATCCTCCATGAACTGTCACCCATGGACATATTTTGGAACGCCAACATGTGTCAGCCTTTATAACAGGGCCTCGATTGATTTCCTCTCCCCTTGTCCTCCTCGCTGGGATGGTTCTGACCTCCTGTACGAGCCTGCAGACCCAGTGCAGATGACAGTGGGGGAGGTTGATATGCGTCACTCAAACTCCAGCAGAGATGTTTCTTTCTGACAGGTTCCTTGAAAAAGGGGAGTTTAGTTCCAGCATTTCATTTCACAAGTCACTGTAATAACTTCTGGATGTTTTCCCAATCTTTTCTCATTTTCATAACCAGCCAAGAAGAAGCAGATGTTACTGTAGAAGCCACAGAGAGGTAAAGTCCCTCCCCTTCCGGTGTGTGGCCCATGGGACCTTCAGAAACAAATCTGTTTTTGATGCGGTTTGAACTGTGCCATGAATGACACAGAAGATAATGTTACAAGCCAAGAAACTCGCAGTTCGTCTTAAAGATTGTTCAATTGTGTGTGAAACCTCAGTGAACTACATCTCTCATCTAGCACATTATACGCAGTTTAGTGGCCTCTAGTGGTCGGAGACATGTGCGCTGTCTTCTGTGAGTAAAGATTTAGTTTGAAGAGTCCATTTAGTTGGAAAACCACATTGCAGAAGGCTGCGTATTAATATCCACCTCCACCCTTGAGAAGGCACAATCTGTGAGTACATTTGTTCCTGAATACATTACATGTTATGCATGCTTTATTTATTCATCAACTTTAAGAATTGTGTTTATTTTTAGTTGGACATCATATACTACAGATACAAGTAATATTACACATGTTTTGATCTAACTTGGTTGATTATTTCATTCATTGTTCATAGAGATACAGTATGATGTCATTAACAGTTATCTCATAGCGCTTGTTAATATAGAGCAAGTCTAGGCCAACTCTATATACAGTGTATACAGCATATAGACCCAACAATTCCACATGAAAACAGGTGGGAACTTCAACCACTAGAGGTCGACAGACACAAGCGTTTTAGCTGATATTGCTGTTAGTTATACGTTACAATACATTTAACAAATACATACAACATATCCCACGAGTCTTAGTCATTAACACATGACATGGTCTCTCCACCTGACCCAGAGTGAGGCTGATCATTTCCAAAAAGGCCAATGCAGCCCTGCTGTATCAGACACATCCCCAAGATTTTGAGCTACACTTAATTATGCCAGGGTCATGCTACATTCAGTGTACCACCGATCAGCCAAAATATTATGACAGCATGGGCAACACTTTTCTGCAATTTGAGCTACAGTAGCTCTTCTGTTGGATCGGACCACACGGGCCAGCCTTCGCTCCCCACACAGATCAATGAGCCTTGTCACCGGTTTTCCTTCCTTGGACCATTTTTGGTAGGTACTGACCACTGCAGACCCGGAACCCCCCACAAGAGGTGCAGTTCTGGAGATGCTCTGACCCAGTCGTCTAGCCATCACAGTTTGGCCCTCGTCAAAGTCGCTCACATCTTTCCAATTGCCCATTTTTCCTGCTCCAACACAACAACTTGGAGGACAAAATGTTCACTTGCAGCCTAATATATCCCCCCCACTGAAAGGTGCCATGGTAACCAGATCATCAATGTTCTTCACTCACCTGTCAGTGGTCATAAAGTTATGGCTGATTGCTGTATGTGAGCTATTCTACTGTACTCCCCTTATAGCTGAGGCCTCTGTTCAGTTACAGTAACACATTGTGTCTGTTGGTTTATGATGTCAGCAGAATTTGTTAGGAATTTCCGAGGTTGTCAGTCGTGCCTTTAAAGCAGTTTTATTTAGTTGTTTGTCCTTATAATCACAATTTCTAATTCATGTCATAAAGAACCCATCATTCTCATTCCAAGCTGCACATCTAGCAATGTCCTTTTTCTTTAAAATGTAATTAAAGCCTTTCCCCACTGGGTGGCAGTGTGTGCATCTGTACTGTTCAAGCCTGAGTTCGCTCTGTATCTGTTTGAGCATTTTGTACTTGGACCCCTTTCATATTCAGTCATCTGACAGAAGCAATGATGTGAAGGCCTTGATCTCAAATATAAGTACTGATATAAAATTGTATAACAACTCAGACCGCTCGATACTAAAGAGAGTGTGAGAGAGAAACAGAGAGGGAGCTGGAGGCTTCAGCTCAATTACAACACAGATCAAAGAGAGAGAAAAAAAAAAGGTGAGAATATGTCTAACAAGCCAAAAGGCATATGAGCACAGCACACATTTGCATCCATGTAGGGACATTTAAATGGAGAACAGACTGTGAGTGTTTTTGGCTGAATTTCCAGAATTGACACTGATGTTAAAAATTACAGGGGATCTCTCTCTTAGACCTTTTGGCATTTTGATGGGAAAATCTGCATGCATTCTTTGTGTAATCCAAATTCAAATAGATGGGATAAAGCTGAGACAATAGGATAACAACTCCAAGTACCCTGTTTATTTTATCAAACATTCACTTCTGTAACGTAGCATTAAAATATTTGATAGGTTTAGCATGGCACCTGCTGCAGGGGAGAGAATAAGACGGAAAGCCAGTTTTCTCCACTACACCAGGGACTGCATTTCTTTTAACTAACTCAGCTATCCAGTAGGTTGCTCTCAAGCTGAAATAGAAATGCATTCAAAAGTCGATGTAGTCAGCATTACCCTTCTATGCATTACATTCCTGAGAATAATGTATTTGAATGGGTTTCATGAGATATTACTAAGTGCACAATGCTGGTAGCATGTCCCCGTAAGACGTGTTGGAGCCTGAAGGCAAAAGCAGTTCACGTTGTGTTGAGCCAAAGAGATTTTACTGACTGACTGAAGTGTTTCGCCCCGTTGAGCTGATATTTCTAATAGAGAGCCCATCTGAGGTTGCGAAGCAGTCGCTCATAAAAGTGCCGCGAAGCAAAGGGCAAGCTGAAAGCCAAAAGGCTGAGAATAACCTGCGCGCATTTGTGCGTGCTGTGAGTGCGAGAGAAGGTGAAAAGCTTCAGACGTGATCGATAGCAGAGAATGGGAGTGTGTCTGCCCATATGTGTGTGTGTGTACAGAAGCAGGACTGCGGGAAGATGACTAATAATTTCAGTGAAATTGAATAATACAATTGCCTCACTGTAGGGAGACGAATGCACCCTATCGCTGACTACACAATATGTTAGGCAGGAGATTGATTTTAAAAACAATTTGTGAGCTGGGGTTGTTAACTTTATTCGGACACGGCTCGAGTTCCTCGTCGAGTCCCCATGTTGTGAACAAGGTCGACCTACAACGAGGGACTCTGCATATTTATTGCGACATACTTTAATATTCGGAATATTGGTGCAATATTGCTGTCTTGACCCAACTGCATTTTGCCTTTTCACCGGCATTTTTCCCCCCTATAATTTGTAACCTCGTGACAGACATGGAAACACTGCAGCTCTGCACTCAAGCCACAACGTCCTCAGCTTCTACTCACGTATTTGAAGCACTTTGTAGATCGCAGAGATGTATGTGAAGTGTGACATTTCAGTCTCCCATAGGATCACGGTCAAGTACACCTTGTTAAAACCATCCTGAGGGGGATGATCACTCTATTGTCTACACACAGAACAAGACAAAGCACTTAGTGTGATCTGAACATGTGGCCGTTTTGCCTGTGTGGCAATATCAGGCAGCAGCTGTCACCTCTGACATCATCACTCAAGCGCATTGGCCCTTTCTAGGTGGCAGTGTGCCCCGGTGCACCCTGGGAAACAACTTGGGCGGGTGGCGAATCTGAAGCGAAGCGGACACTTCCATTTCCTGAGAAACCTAGTTGCAGTGGATCTGCAAGTGGTTTGTGTGAGTTAAATGTCTCGTGAATATAATTTAAAGACCTTTTAAAGCTCTACCAGATGTTAGTATAAAACAATAACAGAGACAGGACACAGGCATGTTGAAAATCTTACAATGTATATAATTGACACAAGATTTCAGGTACAACAGCAAATGAGACATTTGTATTTTTCAACCTCTTTCTGGCATCTATCGTCACCATGAGCACAAACTCTCCATAGACTTCTGACAAAACCAAAGTAAATAAAAACAAGAAAATTAAAAGTTCCTCATAAAATGGCACCTTTAAGAAATCCCTCTCATATTCAACTCAGCGTAGAATAAAGCTGCCTTTAAACGGTGGAATAATCAGCTTTGCTTTCTTGCCACCTAATGAAATGAGGGCAGGATTGAGGTGCAGAAACCGATTTGAGATCAGCACTCAAACCTTTCTCCTGCCTCCTCTCACACGCAGGGGCTTTTGTGTTGACACTGTTTCACCATAGTTGAACACGAGACGTCTTGTTGGGCCATATCTATCTGCATACACACATCCTCAATCAATAGTTGTTTCTGGAAGGTGTTGACTCACGTATTGATCGACCATCTCGTGATGTCTTTGTGCAGACAATGCCATTTATTGGCCTCATAAAAGTGCAGGTTTTATAAAAGGGAGGGGGACTTTGAGCAACAACTGAATGAGATCAAAACGTGAAGGGGGGGGGTTGTGCAAATTTCAGCCGATGACATTGTGAGGCAGTCATTGAAACTGAAGTTGTGAGTTACGAGTCGTCTTTGAATTGGAATGTCACCATCACAGTTGGAGTCATTTCTCATTGTTTGCCAGGCTTAATGTGTTCTTCCACATTCATATTCAGATTTCTCAAGAGGGTCACAAAAAGAACACCCACGTGGCGCTCTTGCTAATTGTTCTTTGTTCAAAATGAGTCTGTTTTTTTCCCCCCCGCACAGGAACATCTAATACCATTACGTCTCTCTTTTTAAATCTCAAAACTGACTTCCAACCCTAGACAAAGTGTCAAAGGCAGTCACAGGCAGATTTTCTAACCAGGGACTAACAGAAAGACAGACAGGCACACACACACACAGCATATAGCATTCATTAATAAAAGTATGTAAAAAAAAATTAAAGAGAATACCATCAAAATAACCTGTCAGGGTAACACATATGACAACAGCCTCACCCTTTTTCAGAGCAGTAATTAACTAAGTATCTAACAGATGTGCTTCTCAAACTTCGACAGAGCCCCGACTACGTAATGCATCTGCAGTATTATCGACTGTCATAAAAGTAATTATAGTGGATTGTCCCAGTGTGCAACTGAAGCTATGATGTCCTTTAAAAAGCATGTCCATTTCCGTCTTCCACATTGAATCTCTGTCGCATGCAATACTGGCAAGCAAAGATACCATCAATACAGATGGGGTGTTATTACAGTAGTGAAAATCCCAATTTTGAAAAATGAGATATATTAATCTCTCATTGCTGTTGAATAGCATTCCAAGACATTTTCATTTCTGTGTCATTCAAACAAGATTTATAAAGGCTCTATCGTCCACCCCTCTTTTGCTCCATCAATCACAGACAAGAACACACAATCTCTCCCTCACACACACGCATACACACTTTGTCCCATCACCCTGTACGCAGTGTTCTTAAATGAGAGCTTTGACTTTTCTTTGAATTAAAGTGTGGTATGTGATTCCTCCGCAGCAGGCTTCTCATCAGGGAAAGCCTTACCACTGTGTTCCCACCACATTCCCAGTAAGGGTGACACGTAATGCAGCACCGTGTCATTGACATCTTGCCTTGCCATCACGTAGAAGCATGAGGAACGTTTTAAAGGTCATTATAAGTGATGAGTGGGGGAGAAGGGTAGGGTAGAGCAGGGGGTGGGGAGAAAGAGGCACTGATATAGAAAAGTTGCAGAAACATGGGAGGCAGCTATGGATACACTATGACAGGTGACGGATGAAATAAGAGTTATAGCATACAATGACGTGGCCGTTATAAAATTTCGATACGTAATTGGCTATTTGCTCTAGAAAACAACAAGGAAGCAATCAGAACATATGTACACTGTTGTGTCTGCCATAGGAATAGTGGTACAATTCAAAGATGTGCACGGTGTGACTTTTACTGTCATATGGATCATTACTGCAATTAGAACAGTAATTATGACACTGCTAGTTGCAATTATGATGCTAATCACAGGAGCACTGGGCCTTTGCAGGGAGCACACAAAATGATGGGCATTGTATTTTTGCTCTGCTGAGCACAGAAAAAGGAGAGTGAAAAAAGATCTACATGACAGCAGTATTTCTGCTCCTGCGTAAGTTTCTGTTCTGCTACGCGTTTCCAAAATCGGCGATGCTTTGCTGTGAGGGCAATCCTAAACCGACACACCCATTCCACATACAGCGCTCTATAGTGGGAAGCTGCATGTCATCCGAGACATGGCCAGGTCTAGCATGTGTTTTCCTTACACCAGACCCACAAGTTGGATCTTACACGGCCACCAGGGTCTGGAGAGAGAGGGAGGTGTGCCTTAGTGCGGGTGGGGTGGGGGGCATGCGGGGGGGACGAGTGGGTAGCTGGAGTGGCGGACGGGTCATGTTACTCCCACATTAGGTGATCGCGTGATTGTGAATGTGATCAAGGTTGTTATTGCAGCTTACATGGTGAGATGGCAAAAAGTGCTGACGCAGAGCACTCTCCTCCTCGCTGTGGGGAAGCTGGGTGTGTGAGCGTAACGATGTTGTGAGGCTTAATGCATTAAGAGGTCTGGTGGGTCACATTGTCCAGATTATCCTCTTTTATAAGTCATCAATATTTTATTTCATTTCAATTTGTGGTTTGTGCACCGTTTCTATAAATATCGGAGAGCGATTAAACCACTCTGGGGTCTATTGCGAGCTATTAATTCATACAAAATTCTACTGAACACTGAAGTGCCGTTTTAAAGGAGTAGAATAACAACTACATGTATCTGAGCGCCACTGCAAAGCCCCATTCTCCCTCTCCCTGTGGTGTCAACACCAACATACGGTTGACAATATACACATGTCTTAGGTACAGATATAATCTCAGAGAACCCAAACACCAGAAACAAAACTTTAGAAGATGCGACAAGACCAGCTCTAATGGTGTCATAACATAGCGAGAAATAAAAGTAGAGAGCAGAACCGAAACATTTATGAATTCTCGTATTTCCATTTTGATCTAATCCAAAAGCAAAAGGAAGTCCATCCATGTGATTTATTTATTTTTTGTCGTTTCCTTATACTTATGTAGTTTTGGCAAAGTAACTAACCCCCAGCTTCTCCTTCCTTCCCTTTCAGACTCTCCCCAGCCCCCGTGTCCCAAACTCAGTCCCAGTTGGTAGATTTTCCCCGTCAATTATCGCCGGAAAAGCAACATGAGCAGTGGAAGCAGGTAAATGGGGATGCAGGGGAGGTTCTGGTTGGCCGAGCCTTTCACCTTCTTGTTTTCAGGAGGCTGGTAGAGTTTGGGCCGTTCAGTGACGCGGACGTCAATGCGGGGGCCCCGGGAACACGTATCATCGGCGCACATGCCACTTCCTGAACCGCTGACATCGTCACCTATAGACAGAGGGTCAGGGGATGAGCTTAGGTGTGACAGAAAATGTACAAAGTGTGTTGCTTATGTATTCATAGAATTAACATATTAAGGCCACTGCCACATAGTCATACATATTAACATGCACATACAGTATTTGCTTAAAGAGAGAAATATGAGGCTGACTGTCCAGGTGCAGGCCCCAGAACAAGGATGGGAATTTTACCGCCAGCGTACGTGGCACAAGACATGACCTAAATAATTCAAAAAGGTACTTTCATTTAGGCCAAGCATTTTTATACCTTCAACTTAATTCCGAATGTATTGCTTTTGTCATTTTGCTAGAGTTTCTACAAACTAATCTAGAAGTGTGTTGCCTCCTCAGATAAACAGAGACAGCGCTGTTTATTTCCCTGTGAGCCCCCCAAAGTGAAGTGTGTTGTGAATTTTCTTTAGTTGCTGAAGTTGTGATGGTAAAAGTACTCACTGGCATCCTGAAAGTCCACATCCTGGCCGTTGAGAGCATTCTTCAGGCGGTGTGTCATGACCTTCAGTTGCATTATCTGCTGGCGTATCGTCATGTCTGGCTTGGTGATGTCGATTTCAACTTCAGGGTTGTTGATCTGACTGGCTAGGCCATCACCCATCACCTCGGGAAGGTACCTGGCACACGCAAACACTTGTTTAACATGTGGAATGCGTCCTCTTATTACATTTAATTGGGCGCTATGTAACTTTTGATGAACAGTGGCCACTATGGGCAAAAGTGGCAATGACAGGATAAACCCACATTGAATTTCCTTCTTTTGCCAGCATTCTATGGAGTCAATTGCTTAAAAGACATCAACATTAGGTGACCAGAATGAGAGTGGCTACACCTATGCACCTATACTGTAAAATGAAACCTGTATGAGAGAAAATGGATTGAGACCACAAGCAGGAAAGAACTGCTTGGTATCTCTTGGTGGCGTATGGTGTGTTTACTGCTTGCTTTGAGTTTGTGAAAGAACATTGAAATATTTATATGTGACAAGCTAAAATGTTGTGTAACAGTAGCATAAATAAAGAGGAGTCATAAAGCCAGCAAACAACAATATCCAAGGTTTGCTAACATTAGCTAACATTCGCCACCAAACACAGCTGAAACAGCAAAATCCCAGAGTGTATTGGACCGATAATGGATGCGTTTTATTGCTTATGGATTAAAGTATCCGTTTGTAAGTGGAATACTGTAAAATGTCTTCTTTCAATACTTTCTCAGCCTAGCTTTAATATGAAGATTCATTATAATACCATATATCCATTATGGAAAAGATATTTGATGGCTGGGGACATTCTAACACTTTGTGAATATAGCTGATTAAACAGTATATGTATGTACAGAAAGTATAAAAAGAAAAACAAAAAGGTCTTGAGATGTCTGATCACCTAAGTAGCAACTCACAGTCCCCATAATATTGTGCATTAAACACCATCATTGTGTCATTTTTTTGTACTTTCGTCGGGTTGTGTGCCCTACCTGGCACGGTTCATGCCGTTCCAACACTTATCCTCGGCTCCTGTTCCAGTGGCCACTCTGTCACTGCAGAGAATGCTTGGGAGAGAAACCCAGTATGGCTGCATGTCCCTCAGTCTTATGGTTACATCAGACAGCTGAGGCAGAATTGGGAAGAGCAGATTCATGAGCTTTTACACTTTGCCCAAAATCACAGCATGATGGTAGACTCAAACAGGAAAGTAAGCAAAACTCCTGCTTCCTAAATAACCAACTGCAGTGCTCAGTCATCTGACTCAATCATCCATCCAAGCGTTCAATCCCATCTAATCACCCCATGGTCGTCTGTGTAAATGTGAAATGAACAGCAAAAGGGGTTTAATTGCCCATGATGAGCAATGGCTCCTGCATCATAAACCATCAACATGAATGGGCCAGATTAGAGCATCAGCAAGCCATAACAAGGACACCGAATCAGTCGGGTAAATACTAACCAGTCTGTCCATTCTGTTAGAGCTGGATCCCAACTTGTCCTCCACTGTAACCTTCCCTTTCTTCATGATGTCTTCGACGCCTGTGCTGCTGGTTCCTCCCTCTCTGAGGTTGCCGCATGCCTGGAACAACTGGGGCAGGAGGAAGTGACCAAAAGACAAGACAGAAATGGAGAGAAAAGATACACGAGAGGGGGGACGAGTTAACAAACAGGTGAAATGAGGAAATTGACTGTTTTGACAGAGGTTTAAATTTAGTCTAAATAACGATTTCCAAACACTGCGAGGCCCAAAACTGCTTTATAGTCAAATTCATCTACAACTGGCCACTTGAACAGCGAGGCTTCAGATGTGCCCTATAAACGTAATGTTTTCCCAACGTATGTAGTTGAAACTCAGCATCGTAACTGGTGTTGGTGTTAACAAGGCTGCATCTGCTGGACAAACTTCTAAGAACCTTTGAGCATATTTGTACATGCAAATCTCCACCCTTATGCCAACAGTGACAAGCGGCACTGGTTATTTGCATGACCCCCAAGAGTCAGCCGGGGCATCGCTCCAGCTGAATGACTCACACCTCTGAAAGTGCTACTTGTCCCTATAGGGCTTCCATTTTATGAATGGAGCCCAGGGAAAACAGTCAGTCAATCTGTCATCCAATCTGGCCCGTTTAGAAGCCTCAAGCCTTTGAACCTTCACACATAACCATAAAATAATTCTGTCTCAAGCTTTCAGCCGTGTCTGTCAGCATAACCCGTTGGCGTTGTGTGTAGTAGACACAGTAGATGTGTTGACTCTAACAACAGAGTAGTAGCAGATAGCCCTCAAGCACATTTGCTTATCCATACTGCAATCAATGTTACCTGTACTTGGTATGTTTTAAGGGGAAAAGTGCATGACACAATATATGGCTGTTGATGTCAACAGGTTATGTAAATAGGAGATAATCTGTCCTGAACCATGCCATAATGCATAGACATGAATCGCCTTCTATGGGATCAGCACAGTTCTTTCCCCTAGAGATGAAGATCAGAAGCTGAAGAGGTGTGTGTGTGATTACCATGCTGAACCAGGTCAGAGGCAGTCCGCCATGCTATGGCTCACCTCAAGCCAGCTAGGCTCTTTCCCAGCAGAGCAGCAGAGAGGAAGCTTCCTCTCACCATCTACACTGTTTTCCACCTTCACCAAATAACTCAGATTTCCACTGCTGCCACCACCTTTTACGAATCACATAAAACTGTTGCTCAAATGCCATTAAACAGTGAAATAAATGTTTGGCCTGCAGGCTCTGTCATTACTAACATCCTTTTATTTGAAGGTATGTGGAGCATTGCAACAGCATTAATTTAGTGGGAGGATAGGTTGTATTTGTTCAATAAATTAATGTAGGGGTAATAAGGTAGCATAGTGAGAAGGGTCTGAATTGATGGATGATGATACCCTGGGTATGTGCATTAGTTGGCACAGTGGCATGTCCTGAGACAGTAAAAATTCTTTACTCCCTTGATTCTGTTTTGACTGCTTTGCCAGCTTATATGAATATTGGTTTCAAATCTTTAATATTTCTCTATAACATTAAATATTCATCACTAAATAAGCAACAACACAACATTGCTAAAACAATGGTTTGCAATGCATGGCATCACATTTCGTTTTGCAATTGAGCCCCGCCTGCTTCAAACCACTGAGAAGAGACGAGACAAAAACACAAATACTAAAATCTCTCTTGTGTGTGATAGTGTATGTGCTGTAGGACCTCTTCGCTCATACTAAGAAGAAGCTGAACGAGAAAATAGGTTTCCAGGGCCTTTTAAAATATAGTGCCAAGCATTTTATAGATACACGTTTGACAATTTGACTTTGATTGACTTCCCTCATGCAGGAAAAAAGACATATATTTAACTTCAGTATATGCCATGGATTGGCTTATGGATGCTCTCACCTCTAGCTATATTTTCAGCAGCTGGCAGAATAAATAAAAAAGATCTTTTTTAGTTTATACTATATGAACCTCTCAGAAGTAGCTTTTGTGATAGAACATAGTGTTCTTGTCGAATAGTTAATTGTCACAGTTGCAGTGAACTGCTTTAATAATCAAGGAAGTAGGTGATTTGATTGGTCATGACTGAAGGTAAACCATCATACCTACTTATACAATATAGTCCAATGATGCTGAGGGAGTGTTGTATGTTACAGCTCTCTACTTTGGGTCTTAAACCAACATAAAAATCGCAGGTGAATCACAATACCCTGTGCTGAGAGCAGTAAGTATTGCAAATTTAGTTTGAGATCAGTACCATTCAAATACTTTTACATCAGGCATATTCAGTGGTTATGATGGTTTTGGCTTATGTTTGCAGCGTTGTGGTTTGGCTCGCAATATCCTTTGATGTCTTTTTTCATTTTTACTCTTCATTGTATTCTGTGTAGTAAAAACAGTTTGCATGGTTTAGTCAGCTGTATGCATGTACCAGTGTGTGCTCTGACCTTGCTGTTGATGGTCTTCATATTGTCCATCATTGTATACATGGCTTCTGATATGCGATTGGGGACAGAGAGGACCACGTTATCCACACCATTTGGCCCGTTGAAGCGACCAGCCACCTGCATCATTGTTTCTGAAAAGACAGGAGGAGGGACAGTTTGGCGTGAAAAAATTGTGAGATCTTTTTAGTACCCCGGTAGAATGATCCTGCTGTATTCACTGCACAAAGTAACACCATGTGTCGGGTGAACCTTTGAGCAAACATATGGCTGAATTGGATGCGTGTGTGAATGTGTGTGTGCTCCCCACCTGCCAGATGCCTCCACTCAGTGTTGAGGTCAGCCTGGTTGGCCAGACAGCCCTTCATGACGTTGCTGCAGTAGTTGGCACAAGGTCTGGCCGAGGCCATGCCGCGGCAGTGGGGACAGTAAGTCATCCTCATCATGGCCCGCATGCACTCCTGGCTCAGCTGCACCTGGGGTAGGGCACAGACAAAAATAAACACGCACCAGTTGGATGAAAAATGACTGTTTGTTCATTCACATGTGATCTTATAGTCTAAAAAATAAAAATGATAGCAGCAGTTGATCAAAATGTAGAGTTGACCACTTTGTCTGTTAAACGCCCTGCTGCTACTGTACAGGATAATCAAATGTTACAGAAAAGTGTTTAGTTTTAATATGATATGGAGATGCACATTTCTTTAGCCAGACAATGACAGTTGCAGATCCGTGGGATTTCTTTAAGTTTATGCCAGACTTTCATTCAGCACAGCTTCCTTGGAAATCATTTTGGGAGAAATCGCTTTTTGTCTCACATGCGATGAAAAGGCCCTGACATTCATACAAGTATTCTTAGTCCGTCACTCCATCCTTCCTGCCTCTTCCATTTCTATCCCACGAGGCTGCTCTCCCAGGAAAGGGCCATGGTGCGTGAAAAGTGAAACTGGGTTAATACCAGTAAGCTCTGTTCAAAAGGGAGTACAGCTATGCATACAAAACCTCAGGAAGTGTGTGTGTGTGTGAGAGAGAGAGAGAGAGGTGGAACGAGCCCAGCTACGCATACAAAGCTCCTCTAAGCTGACATCTGGGCCAGCCTGATGCTTTTCCTGGAAACTGTTCTTCCATCAGCAATGTCACAGTTGAAACCAGAATTTAACAAATTTACAGTGGAAATAGGACAATAATATGGATCAGGTGGGAAAACAACGATCTGCTCGGCGAAACAGGTCATAAAAATGATCATTTAGAGACCGTAGGCAGTAGTCTTGTCCTGTGATAAAATTAATCAGCACTAACAAAGGCAGCTCCATTGCATCACTTGTCCTTCATGGTGTAATTCATGTGCATCTTTGCATTGTATGCAGTTAGAGCTCTTTTCATATTTGCTTTTGTGGGCCACACTTTCTCTCAGGCTTTCTTCAGTTCTAGTGCC
>JAVQJF010093217.1:0-14585 GCA_036023855.1 Gadopsis marmoratus
TGGAAAAAGAAAAGACAATGTGGAAAAAGAAAAGGCAATTTGGAAATAGAAAAGACAAAAGCAATGTGGAAATAAAAAAAGCAAAAGGGAAAAGAATAAACATTTATTGTGTAATTTCCACATTTATTGCCTTATTCTTTTATTCTTTTATTTATTTCTCTTTATATTTCCACATTTATTGTCTTATTTTTTATTCTTTTATTTATTTCTCTTTATATTTCCACATTTATTGTGATATTCTGTTATTCTTTTATTTACATATTTATACTTTATTGTGGCACTCCTATCATTCCATATAAACACAGCATTAATGCCTCACTGTATAAACAAAAAGTTGATATGGTGCCAACCGTTTGTTGTGCTGTCTCTGGCAGACTTAGTGTGTTGCATAGCTAAATGCTGGCGCTGGGAATTAAGCTTTGCTGTGTTGAAATAGAGCATGTGCAGATACAGGATTTAATGTGAAAAGAATCGCTGTGCTTTTATTTATTGTCTTGGCCTCACCGCTGATCTGGAGGCAGGAGAAACACAACCAGCTAACGGGCCCCCAACACAGTACAGGTTTTGTCCTGAACCTCCCCTTCAACCGTACCAGATTTTAGCAGGAGCTTGCATTGCTCTGGGCAACACTGCCTTTGATATCATTGGAACACACAAATATTTTTACCCCTAAGAAATAGTAATCCAAGGAAAGCATCACGAAGGAAGTTGTTTCCCTGACCCCTCGTGAATGGTGTTTCTGCATTTGCCAGTCAGTATATTTTTAGGCTTACAACAGTTGAGCAAAAATGATTAAAATATCTGCAGGTACCATCAATATGCATATTTAAGGCAAATGTATGCTATCTCATTCAGCTACGCATGGACTGTCGGTACCAGATGCTACGAAGTACAGCTGTTAGGAACCAGATTAAACAACACTCAAGACTTTTCTCTCCAATTTCAAACCTCAATCAAAATGCTTTGAAATATAACAATGAATCAATGACTCAAATCAGTTAGAATACAATCATTAGACACATCAAATGACTCCACCTAAACTGGACTATTTTAAAATTTTGTTATCAAAAATGTATATATTGTCAGGATTTCCCGCAGTGTGTTAAGGTGTAGACGCACTCGAGTTGAATACACCTGAAAAATCATATTAAGCTAAAAAGGCAGTGCCGCCCACTGCCTCCGCTAACCAATTTCCTGGGGGGAAACCCTCATTATATTAATTCAAGTATTTAATTAAAACCTCCTAATTATTTGAGGTAATCATTAACAAGCTTATTCTTTTATACTACAGTTGACCGTCATTGTTAATGCATCATTAAGTCCTATTCTTCCTGTTAACATGCACTCAGTGGGGGTTGCCATGCTTGGATAAATATAGAGGAAATGGAGTTTGATTAATAGTGAAGCTTTAGTCAGTTTGGGGCATAAATTGCACAATGTCTCATCAGTGATTAATTCAGGATACCTGTTTGTTAATGTCTGATTTGCATAACTGCATCCTAAGTGCAGATGTTATAATGGCAAAATTAAAATCCATTTATAGGCTAATATGTTAGATATTGGTGTCCATTTCTGATGCAAATGGTGCCGCGTATCATGTACATTGACACAGTAATGTAAACTGTTGCATTGATGTAACTGATAATGCTTCTCCAGCCATGGCTCCAGAGGATGGTGGCAAACATGACTTAGTCAGCAGTGTTAAGAGGACCCAGGCCATCCGCAGGAGACACAATGCTGGGAGCAACCCTACACCGCCCCCGTCCACCATGGGATCCCCTCCCAGGTTAGTCCACTTAGCTGAGCCGAGTGAGGGTTATAGCTGATACCTCGCCCCAATCTCCACCACGATAGCTTTGACTAAAGCTGACTCGGTTTACAGTATGATGGACATAAGAATTACTAATCCTAATTGAAATCTGTGTTTTATGGGAAATATTTCTGGAGATTTGCCATGAAATTATTATTCTCGGCAACATTTGGAAAATGTAATAATAAAACAGTAATTCTGTTAAACTACCACTCAGGGAATATGCCAGCTTTAGCAAAACTAAAGCACTGCCAAAATAAAATTTTAAAGCTTATGTTAGACAGTGTTATTGCACACGCTTTTTGTTCCTGTAGCCTTCAGGACCTCCAGCGGGCTCGGACCTCCTCTCACTCGCGGACCCGCACACTTCCCTCAGCCTTACAGTTTGCCTCCTCACTCCTACTGCCTCGCAGCGGCATTCATGAGGCCTCCACCTTTGACGACACGTCAGAGGGGGCAGTGCACTATTTCTTTGACGAGAGTGGTGAGTGCGTGGAGTTAAAAGAATAGCGCAACATTTCTGGAAATGTGCTAATTCGCTTTCATGTTGAGTTAAATGAGAAGGTCCAAATTGTCTGTCTGTGTTTTTTAAATATAAAGCTGCAGACGGTTTGGTTAGCTTTACTTAAAGATGACTCTGGGGGAAACCAGGCTAGCTGCAATATATGAGGATGATACAGAACTGTTTTGAGTTTATGCAATAGAATGCATGTTGAAAAGGTGTGGGGGGAAACGCACAAATGTCTCAGTTCTACAAATGTGCAATATTCCCTGTCGAAAGTATTCCATTTCAGTTTCCTTTCTGTTGTGTAACAGGAGTGAAGAGGTCCTACACATTTGGACCGGCTGGAGGCGGTTATGAGGACCCAGTTCAGTAAGTTATAAAGTTGTTTTTTTTAAACCAGGTTGCCTTTTTATATATAGACTTCAATTGTTAATTTGCTGTTGAGCCATTGATAAAAGCTCTAATTAATGCCAAAACATTTCACGCCTGCAGGGAGAGGGAGAGACAGTCCCAGTCCTCAAGCTTCACTTCCACTGAGGTCCAGGAAGGGGCACCAGTCCTGTCCATGCTCCAGCCCAGACCTGTGGTATTGCAGGGCATGCAGGTGCGCAGGGTGCCTCTGGAAATGCCTGAGGTTAGCAGTCTTTGATGTTTGATGTGGTAGATTATTCTCTCTCTACCTCAGAGGAAACTGTCACAGATTGTCCTTGTTGTTTCACTAATTTCTCACCTCATCTCTAGTTTGATCTGGATCATGAGTCTCTACAAGAGTCCCAGGAAAACACTCTGATGATTGAGGAGAAAGCCAAACCCAAACAATACTATCGTTTTTGGGTGCTTCCCGGGAAGTGGCTGAGAGTTCGATATGATCGATTGGCCCTTCTGGCATTATTAGACAGGTAAGCCAGACTGTTGAAGTAGAGGAGAGATGGTCCTCTGGTCACTTCATGTTAATTATCTTTCCCAGATAATGTGATAGTTGTATAGAAATTGGCAAAACAGTGGGGTCAAAACATCATTAAGTTATCCAAATATCAGTTTCTCTGCTCTCTGTTGCCAGGAACCGCCGTGTGGGAGAGAACGTGTTTGCTGTAGTGCTGGCCAGTCTGGTGGCCTTCTTGGGGTTCCTACTGCTACTCCAGGGTTTTTTCAGGGACATCTGGGTCTTCCAGTTCTGTCTGGTCATTGCCAGCTGCCAGTACTCTTTACTGAAGGTAAATTACCTCTGGATTTCATTTAAAAAATTAATCTCATCGTATTATTTATGTATTATTGATCTTGTGTCTGTTTACAAATGTATTAAGCTGGGCAGAGACTGTGATTTTATTTAGTCACTGTTTCTGCAGACATTCCTCCTGTCAGTGTTACGTTTTACATAAAAAAAACATGTGAAACCTACGAAGCTTAAATTCCCCACCTTTTTATTTTAGAGTGTACAACCAGATGCAGCTTCTCCCATGCACGTGAGTTCTGGTTTCAACTTTTTATATACTAAAATGTACTCCAAGCGCAACATAAAACAAGAATTTCACCTTGGTATTGTCGTATGATTGTGGCTTGTTTTTTTGTCTGTTATTCAACAGGGCCATAACTGGATCATTGTGTACAGTCGGCCGGTCTACTTCTGCTTGTGTTGCGTGATGATCTGGATCTTTGACCTATCTGGGCGCTCTGGCAGCCTACAACCCGTCTCCCTCTATGGTGTCACCTTCTTCTCTGCACACTTTCTGCTCTGTGTCAGGGACATGCTCGTTGGTTAGTTTCTATTTGTTGTACTAGGCGTCCGGACCTCCACTCCCACGAACATTTACACCTCAACAATGTCTGTATTTGATTGGAGTGGCAATTTAATAAGATGTATGCATGGGATGGATTAGTTGTTTTACACTTTGTGGAGAGTTATAGAAGATGTTTTGTTTTGCGTGTGTGCTTTATTTCAACCAGCTTCACAGTTTTTGGTTTTTTAACACTTTTTTTTTTCTTTTTTGTCCAACAGTGTTTGCCTTGTGTTTCCCGGTCATTTTCCTGTTTGGGTTGCTACCTCAGGTCAACACTTTTGTGATGTGTCTGCTGGAGCAGATTGACATGCACGTTTTTGGTGGAACTGGTAAGTTCATGTATACGCAGACAGGATGAGGATGTAATACCATGTCAGGAAATTAGCGAAGTGTTGTAGCATCTTAAAACGGTCCGTTAAAAAACTGCACATCATCGTTTGTATTTAGGTTCTTCCTGATCTATCTGTGTTTCTTCCCTCAGCCACCACCAGCCCCCTCTCATCTATGTTCAGCCTCATACGCAGCATGTTGGTGGCCGCACTGCTGTATGGATTTTGCCTCGGTGCTATAAATGTAAGTGGAGGCCGTCTATTTTAAAGTAGAGGTGTTTTGGTGTGTTATTTCTGTTTCAGAGATTCTGATCAGAATTGACGTGGACAGCCCTTAATTTAATGTTGTTTTGTTTTTTACATTAGGCACCGTGGGGGGATGCCCATGTGCCAGTACTGTTCTCTGTGTTTTGTGGCCTACTCCTGGCTTTATCCTACCACCTCAGCCGCCAAAGCAGCGACCCCACCATCCTGTGGTCAGTATTTTGTGTTTTACATTGCCAATAATGGCCTTAGGTATCATTGGAAAATCTTATTTTTACATCCATGATAGATTAACAGTTACCAATTAAGACGCTACAAACATGAAATGCTGTATTTAATTTTTTGCACTTTACAAAGATAGTCAGATTCAAATATTTAGTCTTTAATTGTTTTTTCCCTTGATTTTGAAGTAGTTTCTCGCGGCTTGTCTACACGGGAGATATTTCTGCAGTTTTGCAGTCGTCCATCTGGTGGAACAACTATTTTAATCAATAAGGCTGTCTACATAGGCCTCGTAACGGGTTGGATTGCTGTATGTTTGTCACCCCGACCTGAAATGTAATTTTAGGCTTGACGTCAATTTTCTTTCGTTTTACACCGTTAACTACAGTGATTATGTAACGGGCTCTGATTTTCATGACTGTGTCGACTTTGATGTTATATTTCAGCTTTGTGTTCTCATGGTTCCTTTTTATATGTGTTTTTACCACTTACATCAGGTCACTGGTCCGGTCTAAATTATTCCCAGAGTTTGACAACCGAACACCAGAAGAACCACCTGTGGAGATCAAGGACCCTCTTCCTGAAAAGCTGCGTAACTCTGTGGTAAAGATCACTGTTCGCTTGCCTGCACAGACTGCACAAGGACAGTTTCACTTTTGATTACAATGGTATCATTAATTTGTTTTTTCTCACTGTCTTTTTGTAGAAAGAAATTCTTCATTCGGACCTCGTCATGTGTCCCCTCATGGCTGTGATTACTTTTGCCATCAGTGCCAGCACAGTTTTCATCGCTCTTCAAGTTAGTTGGAGCAGGGTTTATGATACTATTCTTAGAACACATTTCCCAAGAGTATTTTAGGGGGAAAAATTCCACAAATTGTTCTTGCTAATTTTCCTCTCTTCGCTCTTGATCCACAGCCTGCTCTTAGCTTTGTCTTGTACATTCTGGCCGGAGTTGTAGGCTTCATTACCCACTATCTGCTGCCTCAGCTCCGCAAGCAGCTGCCATGGTTCTGCCTGGCTCACCCTGTGCTCCGCTCCAAAGAGTACAGTCAGTTTGAGGTCCGAGGTGAGTGTCTGATTGCTCTTTTATCTTCGTTCACATACACAGAAACATGCATGTGGAAGTATCTTGTAAGTATAAGAAGAAAACCTACTATATGAACAACTGGAATATTATAAGTGAATTATAAGAGAAACTGCAAGGAGTAAATGAAGAACAGTAAGATCTCAGTTGTATGAGTAATAAGAGTAAGTTGAAGTTCTCTTAGGGAAATCTTGTTTTTTTTTTTTACCAATTAAACAGCTGCATATTTCAAATATCACTGACAGTTTAAGAATCAGTAAATTTACACTTGTACTTAAGTAGTTGAATTAACAAAAGTGCTACAATAGAGCTTTTTGTCAGTGTAAAATAACTTATCACTGTATAGTTGATGATACTCCTGCTGTATGTCTTCCCTCCAGGCGTCATATGTCTTTTTAAACAGATCAATTTCTAGTCTTTGATAACAGCAATGGTTGTCAGAAATAGTATACCATACCACCCATTGTATAAATATCTTTTAAAAATGTTTTTCAGTGTAAATAACTTTATGCCAGATTTATTTCACAGCTGTGAAAAGCTTTAGGGGGATAAAGCAAGAGTTTGTGTGTGAGATGGTTTTGCTTTCTGTTTGCCCCAGATGCTGCTCAGTTGATGTGGTTTGAGAAGCTGTATGCGTGGCTTCAGTGTGTGGAGAAATATTTCATCTACCCGGCTGTGGTACTTAACTCCCTAACGACCGAAGCTCGAACTGTGGGCCAGAACCATAAAGAGCTGGACATCTAGTAAGCCGATCCTCAGTCTGTCGCCAAGCTATTTCCCATCCATTCTTATGCTGTTCGCCATCTCCGTTCCCCATGGACATGTGCTGTTAGCTGTGTGTGTTGGAACAGTGGAACATAAAATTAATAGACCTGCTGAACCGCCCCAGGTGCATTACTTTCTGCGGGTTGTGCTCAGTAGCACAAGATGCATAAAATATATTCTCTGTCGTCTCCCCCCCCCACTTCAACCCGTCGACCAGCTGCTCTGTATAGTAGTCTATGCAATGGGCAGCTGCTTGGATCTGGGTTTGGAGATTTAATACAATATTTTTTACTGTGGTTTTATCCGTGAATGTCGACCTGTGTCACTTATCTCATCTTCGTCTCTTCCTTGACCCCTCCAGCAGCCGAGCTCTCTTCATCTCAGTAGCAGGCATGAAGTTGCTGCGTTCGTCGTTCTGTGCCCCGTCGCAGCAGTACGTCACGCTGTGCTTCACCACGCTCTTTTTCCACTTTGACTATCCGCACTTCTCAGAGACCTTCCTGATCGACTACTACTTCATGTCCATTCTCTTCAACAAGGTTAGGATACGCCCCCTATTAAAAATTCCACTCTGCCCTAGTAACAGTTTATTGTGTAACGTTAAAGAGGAACTTAACACCAGGCTAAAAAGCAGAATTTTACTGCTCTCTGTGGTTGAACCCAGAACCACACCCGGCATCACTGTTGGATGTGGTTGGGTGTAGTCAGAAGTGTGCTCCATTGCACCTGTAACACCCAACAGTGATGTCCTGGAGTACACCTGTATGTCACTGCAACAAGGTGAGAAGTTAAACCAATAGAGTTCGGCAAAGCCAAGATTTTCAGGGGGTGTTAAATTACTGTTTAATCTACCTAACCTATATAGTGTCTGTGCAGTCATGAATACATTTGACAAATCTGTTTTTGAATGTATCTGTCCTTTGAATTCTCAGATGTGGGACCTGTTGTACAAGCTGCGCTTCGTGTTGACATACATCGCCCCCTGGCAGATCACCTGGGGTTCAGCCTTCCACGCCTTCGCTCAACCCTTTGCTGTGCCCCGTATCCTTCAGTTAGTTTGATTTCATGTCAATAATAATGTAGTGTCCACTTTACTGCATAATACAATCTGATACAACAACAGCACAAAGCTTATTGCAGGGTTATTGTATTAAATTGATTTATTGTTCAGGTGTTGCTGTTATTGTGTCCATGCTCCTATACCTGGTATGTACCTTTGCAGAATAAGTCACCAGGACTCTGCATGTTCTAAAAACCTCTCACCACTCACTCATATTCTCACCAATTTTTTTATTTTTGTTTGTGTCGATGAGATATCCTTAACTCATGTTACTTCAGACTCTGCTGTCCTTTTTGTCCAAGCCATCTTCTCTGCCATCTTTTCCACCCCTCTCAATCCTGTCCTTGGCAGTGCTGTGTTTGTCACCTCGTACACGAGACCTGTAAAATTCTGGGAGCGAGACTACAAGTATGTTTTTGGGGAAAATTGATTTTATTAAGTCCAAATCTAAAGTATTTCCAGTCGGTTCTGATACTGGTTTGTCGTGTTTGCAGCACCAAGCGTGTCGATCACTCCAACACCAGACTTGCCACTCAGTTAGACCGCAACCCAGGTATGCCATAACGGTCTTTCACCATCGAGTTATCTCTACTTGACTCGTATGTATTTTTGTTCTGTAGCTATGGTCGTGGCCTTTTCTTTTCTTAAAGGTGCTGATGACAACAATCTGAACTCCATTTTCTACGAGCACCTGACGCGCTCCCTGCAGCACAGCCTGTGTGGAGACCTGCTGCTCGGCCGCTGGGGAAACTACACCACTGGCGACTGCTTCATCCTCGCCTCAGACTACCTCAATGCTCTGGTGCACATCATCGAGATCGGCAATGGCCTGGTGACCTTCCAGCTGAGGGGTCTAGAGTTCAGAGGTCAGCAGCAGGGGATGACAAGGGCTGACAGTGTTTGGAGCTTGTAGCTCAGTTTCAGTTTTCTACCTGCTCGTTTGAACATGTCACTTGGGTCTGTCAGGTGTTCCCACAGAATTTAATTTCTTTATAGTTATCAGGCCCCTGTAGCTCAGTCAATAGTATTCATGTAAAAAGTGGCATCTGACAAGATCAAACTACTACTGTAACTAACAACCTGGTATTTTGAATGATACTGCTCATACATATTTGTTAGTTTTTATATAATGTTATTTTTTTGTGCCAGTTCTTATAGTTTATTTTTATTCCTCTGAAAAGATCACTTTCATGGAAGGTTTGTTTTATGGTTGTTCACAACTAAGAAAGATAGATTGTGTGCCACTTTCTAAAAAAGGTCGTCACAAATTATAAAATCCGAGTTATCTTAAAATGTTATTTAGATTTTAATGCACTTGCAGATGATGTCTTCTTGTAGTCTTGTATTTAGTTAAATAATGGAACGTTCTTTATGTTCATGTTCAATGAAAATGACTTACTGTGTCACAGATTGACACTTTACAACTCGTGCTGCTCTGATCCTCACCTGCTTCACATCTGTCCAGGTACCTACTGTCAGCAGAGGGAGGTGGAGGCCATCACAGAGGGTGTAGAGGAGGACGAGGGCTGCTGCTGCTGTGAACCTGGTCACCTTCCCCACATGCTGTCATTCAACGCTGCCTTTGGACAGCGCTGGCTGGCCTGGGAGGTGGCCGCCACCAAGTATGTACTAGAGGGCTACAGCATCAGCGACAACAACGCAGCCTCCATGTTGCAAGTATTTGACCTCCGTAAGATCCTCATCACATACTATGTCAAGGTAAGCCATTGATCGATTTGAAGGAGTTCTATTTTTTTTTTTGCTTTTTGTTATTGCATCATGCTTCTTGCTAACACTTGACATGGTGGCATGCCTCTTTTTTTCAGCTGTTAAAGACTCAAGATTGTATTTTATATATCTATTTACATGTCCCATTGTTTGAATCAAAAGTGTTATTTCCTGCTCATGTTGCCTTTACATATACTGTAGCCTGATTTAGTTCAGGCCAGGGTATAACCAATCACAGTAGGACTGAACACTTAGTTGAAAATGTTAAAGATCCAATAGCAGTGTGAATTGTGAACAGACTTTGCAGTCAGCCTTTTGTATTGAAATTATGCCTGAAATTGTAGCCTGTGATCTTGACGATGTTGATGGAAGAGTCATGTGGATCCTGTGTTTGTTCTCTCAAACAGAGCACCATTTACTATGTGAGTCGATCCTCTAAGCTGGAGGAGTGGCTTACAAATGAGACAATTCAGGAGGCTCTACGGCCCTGTCTCGGGCCCAACTACGTAGACAGTGACCCCACCTTCAACCTGAACATCGACGAGGACTATGACCACAGGGCCTCTGGCATTACAACCTCCTCATTCTGCATGATTTACCTGGACTGGATTCAGTATTGCAACAGCAGGCGTCAAACGGTTAGGCTCACCACAACTGTTTGTCCAAAAATACAATTAAAACCATGCACAACATTATCCTACAAGTCAAGAAATTAGTTTGAACCTGAATACAGAACATTAATTTATTACTAAATGAAGGCACTTCTCTGTTTTGTCATAGCCGGTGACTTCTGAAAGAGATTCTCCACTTGTCAACCTCTGTTTTGGGCTGTGTATCTTGGGGAGAAGAGCTCTGGGCACAGCTTCCCACAGCATGTCTGCAAGGTAAGACCCTCAAGCCATACTACCATGTCGCTCACTGTGGTTAATACCGCTCATCATTACTCATATATGCGCCAGCAATATGCAAGAGTTATTTGTGTTCATCTGTTTGACAGCTTGGAGCCGTTTCTCTACGGCCTCCACGCACTCTTCAAGGGAGACTTTCGCATCACATCTCCCAGAGATGAATGGGTGTTTGCAGATATGGACCTGCTCAATCGAGTCGTTGCACCAGGAGTCCGGATGTCCCTCAAGTTGCACCAGGTAGCACTTCTCACAGAAGAAGAAAACTAGCCCTGATGTTAGAATAATAAATGTTTTGTATCTGAACTAAGACCAACCCTGTAATCTGCATTTCCACCAGGACCACTTTACATCTCCAGATGAGTATGAAGACCCTGTGGTTCTGTATGACGCCATCACTGCCAACGAGGAGAAGATGTTGATATCTCACGAGGGTGACCCCGTGTGGCGCAGTGCTATTCTAGCAAACATGCCTTCACTGCTGGCACTGCGCCACATCATGGATGACGGCAGCGATGAATACAAGATCATCATGCTCAACAAGAGGTTCCTAAGCTTCAGAGTCATCAAGGTCTCAGCTCTTGTTTATTATTTGGTCTTTTGTTATCTCTGGCTATTTCATCATTGATGTATTGGTTTGTTATTTATTTATTTATTTATTTATGCTGGTTATATATATCCTGTCCACCTTTGTGCTGCCCCCTACAGGTGAACAGAGAGTGTGTGCGTGGGCTGTGGGCGGGGCAACAGCAGGAGCTGGTTTTCCTGCGCAATCGTAACCCAGAGCGTGGCAGCATTCAAAACGCTAAACAGGCCCTGAGGAATATGATCAACTCATCGTGCGACCAGCCCATCGGCTACCCCATCTACGTGTCCCCCCTCACCACCTCATACGCTGGGGGGCACAGCCAGCTCCGGTCCGTGTGGGGGGGGCCTGTCAGCCCTCACAACATTTACACCTGGCTCATCAGCAGCTGGGACAGGTACTTGATCTGAACTTCTTGTGATAAATATACACACACAAGGAACAGAGATGTTAGTGTGTCCGTCTTAACTCTTAATATATGTCTCTCTGCAGGTTACAGAAGGGGTGTGGTGCTGGCTGTAACAGCGGAGGAAACATTGAGGACTCAGACTGTGGAGGCGGCTCCACCTCCATCTCCACCAACCCAGCCATTCACACCACCCAGAGTACACCAGCCTCCAGCCTTCCCCAGCCGCACATCACCACTCTGCAGCCCTTCATGGGTAAGACCTGAAACCAACCACTGCAGTGCTGCCTGTCGGCCACTAACAGTCACACACTGCATCCAGTTTAGATCAGTCTGGATCTGTAGCTTTGGGAGAAGCAACACTTGACACTGCTGTTTTAGTACAAGCCGATCACTCTAGTACAGTTTATAAAGTTTACCAAAGTAAATATACCACGGTTCACTTAGTTGTCATGGAGAATGTTTAGTTGTCATCATGTGACCTTAATCGTAGTTAAAATTAAGATGTTTCCTGTGTTTCTCCTATACACAGTGGTCTAGACTGTATTTTCACATCAATTATTTTAATTTCACAGCCTGTCATCTCATAAACGGTTGTCATAAACCAATGTAGTAACAAATATTATAGACTGCTAAAATAGTAAACTGTTTAATTGAAAAATAAATTAAAAATGACTAAATGAAATGTCTTTTCTCACATTTCAGGTACAGACAACCCTGTAGGTCCAGGCCAGGGCTGGCCTCAACACCCTCAACCTCTCCCATTAGCTCTGCTCAGCCAATCAGAGGGCAGGATGGAGGCAGGAATGCTCACATCCCTACAGCGTACATCCTCCATCCAGGGGCTCCTGGGCCAGCAGCTGTCCAGCTCCCAGCTCTCCAGCTCCCAGCTCTCCTTCAGTGGCTCTGTGGCTCCACCTCCTCTGCCAGGCCCAGAGCGCTTCTGCCCGGCGAGCCTCCTGGAGAATTCTGGGCACAGATCAGGCCAGCGGGCTGGCCTCAGCCAGGGCAGCATGCTACACTACGAGAGCCACTTTGGCAAGTGGAGTTTTTCAGGCAGGAAGGGCTTTAACGGACCAGCTGCAGTGGAGGGGGAAGGAGTAACAGTACAGACCATACGCACACAGGTGAGGAGGCGTTGTTACTGTTTGTTACTCGTATGTAACTTCAGTCAGGTGGATGTCCAGCCTGTGGAACACAAATGTCCATTTATCAAGGTTAGTCCAAGAAATGCAGATAATCATATTTGGGGTCAGTACAACTCTACCTCTAATATCACCATCAAAAAAATTTCGGCTCACATGTTGGCCTGAAAATCCTGAAAGTCCAGCTTTACAGTATAAAAAAAGGAAGGGATGTAGAGCTGCAGCGATTGGTCAAATTATCGGTCGACAGAAAACCATTTTTATAATTTAATTGTTTTTAAAGAAAAGATGCCATAATTCTCTGGTTCCAGCTCCTCAAATGCTGCTATGATAGTAATTGTCAATATCTTTGGATTTTGGACAAAACAAGAGATTTAAAAACATAATGATGTGCTCTGGGAGCTTTATGCTTATTTGCTGACATATTATAGATCAAATTGGTTGATCAAGTAACTGAGATAATCAGCCCTACGACGATGCCTTTGTTACATGTAATTAACAGAATTCTGAACACTTTTTTTAAAACCAATCTGGGGCTGCACAGTAACCAACATTGTGAATCTCTTACCCAGCTATTGATTCCATATTGAATCCTTTACTTACAGCAGACTCAAACTGCAACACAGCTGAATTGTGCTCCAGATTATTTCTATTAGTGTGAGTGAATAGTTCAGAATTCTTGCAGTTGTGGAACACAAACAGGAAATGGGTCAGAACTCTTGTCAATGTTTTGTCGAATTATGATCAAAATAGCTCAGCGGGTAGACAAGTCCTCAACGTACCTGTGTGAGTTACACTTTACTTGATTTGCTTTTGTTTGGACTCTGGTATTGCTGCTTGCTACAGCATGTTGGTTTTTGTGTTGCTAGGAAACATTAAGGGTGCTTTTCAGTGAGACGCATGATAAATACGTACTCAAATTAACTTGAATGTTTTCAAGGTTCTGACAACTCATCAAGTCATGCTTTTCAGGGGCTGTGCTGATTTTCCTTTCTTTTTACAGCCTACTCCTGCGCCCCTACAAGAGGTCAGTCTGACACTAGATCCTCTGGGAGCCACTCGGACGATGGATCCAATCCGGCTCACTGCAGGGGAACCCCCCATCCCCCGAGAGGAATCCACAGAGCTGCCTTTACTTGAGCACCTGCGCTGAGTCTGCACTGGGAGACCCCAATTGACGTTCTCTGAAGTGAAAGCACACCGCGGTCGGATGTGGACCAGACTCATTCCAGCCGTTAGGACTCCTTCCATCGACCCTTGTTTGGCTAACTCTGCGATTTGTAAATCGGGCCCTTAATGGCCCTCTGCAATACTGGATAGATTTGGTTGAACACACATCACCCCTCTCCTCCTCAGCCAAAGGAGTTAAACATCTGATAGCATGCTGAGCTGATGCACGTCAGACCATGAAATGATTTCCACCAACCTGTTTATTCCAAAGTCAGCTTTCATCATGACTCATGAGGCCTGATGATATACTCATTTGTAACGTTTTTCTGACAAAGGCACTCGGTGTCTCTATGGACGACCTTGTGGTTGGAACAGTAGTGACAGGCCACAAAGGCCAGTGCAATTAAAACGGATATTTTCCTTGAGGATTGATTATTTTTCTATACTGGAGAATAGAGGATGCTCTGATGTTCTTTCACTTGACATCTGCATCAGCAGGTTTCTTCCTTTTTTTTCTTTCTTTTTTTTTTGCATTACCAATTTAAAAATAAATGTAATAAAAGGATCCTACAGTATGTTGCTGTATGTGCAGGTGAAGGATATGTGCAAACCGTGATACGCCTTGTTTTGTTTTTCCCCATTTTACAATCCTCACACTATCTCCACAGTAGTTTGTCAAACAATATTTAACAGTACATATTGACCAATTTCAGGAGCCTCCACATCATCATCTTCCCTGCACATTATACATAATTCAACATGAAAGAAAAATACATCCCGCCAAAATTGTCATCTTCGTCCTCTGGCCGATTTCCCTACAGAGGT
>JAVQJF010093222.1:0-19017 GCA_036023855.1 Gadopsis marmoratus
GAGTGCTTTCTTCCGCTGTCAACAACAAAGAAATAGATCCAAATGGACGAGATGTGTGTGCGGTGTGATCCATGTGCTCACTCAGTGTTTAGATGCTGCAGGACAGCTGTGACGCAGTGGGTTCTGCCATAGAGAGGACAGGAAGCAGCTGCCTGCAAGAGAGACGTCTCGGCCCTGGACACCTCTAACTGCAGACAGCGCAGCAAGAACTGAACCACTGAGGACAGGAGAACAACAAACTCCTCTTATTTAACACATTATAATGTATTCAGTGTCAACACACATACATATATGTATTAGGGCTATGCATCTACCAGCAAGAGTGTTGAGCTCCAAGATGACCGTCTCAGAAGCCTGAGACGGTGGGGAGGGAGGCTGGAAGTTAAGGCCCTGCTCCTGCGCACAGCGCAGCAGAGCGTGGCTCAGGTCCGGCTGCTGGAGCAGCAGGTTGAGGAGGTGGGCTGCTGTAACGCTGTCAAAAGGTTTTGTGCTGGTACTGAGGTCCAGAGCAGCCTGAAGCACGCAGCGCATCCTCTCCGGCACCTTCCATCATAAAGACAGAGGTGAGCAAAACAACTTCCACTACCAGTGGAATCTAGCTACTGAATGTAATTACTGCCGTTAGCTGGGCTGGGAGACAGACCACAGACTGAGATATGGCTCTAAACAAAAGGTTAGAGCCATAAACACTACACTTCTATGAACAAGACATTTTTCTTTATGAAATAAAACATTCAAAAATGCCCAAATTGAAATAAACATTTTGATTGTATCAAAATGCCACGTTAGGTTAGTTTGTTATTTTAAGTTTAAGTTTAGTGACTGAGCTTGGGCCTCCTATTTACCTGTAGTCCCACAGCTGATGGTGGGAGTTGCCGTAGTAACATTGAGGCCTGCAGCTTGACTTCCAGGAAGTTGCTGGCTATGCAGTAGAGGACATTCTGAGCGTGGGCAGAGGTCACAACTTCGCCCAGTGCAAACGCTTCGGGCCCTGAGGAGAACGGAGAGGTGGAGGTTAAGGAAGACGGGAGGGGACGGTGAGTGACAAGAGGTAGAGCATACGCTGAGCCAGATGGAGGAGTCAGGCTGGCATCAGCGTAAAGAGGCTGGCCAGTGATGAATAGACTGCACCAACAGAAAGATCTAGTCCAGAGCTGCGAGCTGGCCGCTGGTATTACCTGAAATGTGCCAGGCATCATCACTAAGGTGTCCTTGAGAAACGCACCAAACTGCTCTGAGCGTGGTGGGTGAAATACAACACTATGTTCTGAGCACTTTGCTAAACCTTTGGCAACATTTATATACTATACATACACATTTTAATTATCTGGTGTGGTTTTGTTTTAAAAAAAAGTAAAAGCCTGAAAGTTGCTGTATGCACCTGTATGTACATTTCAGCCATAAAGATACTGGTACTAAACAAAGGAAATCAATCAGTGATCTCCCAAAGCTGTCTATAATTAATTTAACATCTTTCCTTTCCAAATTAAAAAACATGTAAAAGGGCTGAAAATATTCAGCCATTGCTTTTCTAGTGATAATATTATTAAGCATCTACTTTTGCAATGTCATGTTATCAGCAGTAGGGGAGCTTTTAAAACAGTCGTGTCTTGTAAACAAAGTTTGGTGAGTCATATGTGACACAGTTGGTGTACCGGTGCTGAAGGTGAAGAGCTGGCCCAGAAGACAAAGCAGGTGGAGGGACAGAAGGCATTTAGAGAAGGAAGCTCCAGGAAGTAAAACCTCCAGCAGTCTCACACACAGCCAGTGCAGGAACTCCTACATCATATAAAAATAAAAAAACAAAAACACACAACTAGCCGGTTAGTTTATTTTTATAAAACAGAAGAGACTCAGGTAGACCTCTGCATTGTTGTGTTAACGTGTGTGTGGTATACCTTGTACAGATGTAGTGTGTGTTGGTCTCTGTCTCTCTGCTCCTGGTCTCTCTCCTGGATCAGTCTCTTCTGCAGCAGCAGAGCGCTGTCCTTCATTCTACAAAGCAACTGCATACAGCAGTAAAGGTTTTCAAGCTCCCTCAAGTGAAGGTTTTGATATCGTTAAATCAAATGTCTCCTTGTAACGTCACCAGCATAACATTTCAAATTCAGTGAGAATATAAAAGCCATAAAACACCAAAGCCAATGTGAGGTAAAAGGCTGACCTTCTTCAGCAGGCTGACTGTCTGCTGTCTGACGCCTGGTGACTGACTGTTGAGATTAGGCAGCAGGAAGTGGCGGAGCAGGTCCACTTCCTGTGAGGTCAGAACTTCAGTGCTGCGGTGGCTCTCGCACACTAATCCCAAAGCGTCCATCCTCACCTGGGAGGTAGGATTTGACAGCACTTAATTACAGTGGGGATCCAAGATATATGCCACACAAAATTCATGAAAATATAAAAAATACTTACAATCCTGGAAAGAAAAAAAAAAAAAAAAAGGATTCACACACTCACTTGATCATGTTTGTGTACCAGTGCTTGTTGGAGTAGGGTGAGGGGAACAAGTCCTCCCCACAGACCCTCCTTTGAGGACGGAACAACACCCTGGGCCCTGGCTGCCCGCAGGCACGTCATGAGAGCTCCCAGTGCACCCCTGCTGCCTGAAGCACCGAATGAGGAGAGAAAAACAGCGTTTCATAGAATTAAATGAAATGTACAAACAAACAGTCATGACTGTGTTAAAAAACGCACAACAGAGCGCTTTGTGAAGTTGAGACATTAATATGTAGCTGATATTTGATGAGAATAACCAGGAGGAAAGAGAGGGAATCGTTGCACATATATGGGATCTGTGCATTTGTGCCTATACCTGTGCTGCATGACGGCGGTGTGACCTGCAAGGCCTGCACCATGTGCGCCAGACTGGAAGGGCTGCAGCGTAGGAGCTTGGGCAGGAAATAGTCCAGGATGTACGTGGTCTGGTCTAGTCTGGCACGGCACAGCACCTGTAGCAAGGGGGTTACCCACGTCTGGTGCCAATGCTCCATCCAGTCCTCTGTGGCTGTCTTGTCTGCTGCACCAGACGCACAGGCCAGCTGCACCTTGTGGCTGACAAACAGCCTCTCCAGGAGGTCGCTGGCATAAGGAGCCAGGGTCTGGTCACCCATAAGGCCCAGGAGACATGAAGGGAGATCGGGCTGGATGTCAAGCAGGTACCCTGCCCCATAGAGCTCCACAAAGCAGCCCAAGGAGCCATACTTCCCCCTCATGTGCCACTCCAGTCCCAGCAGGCTTTGGGTGAGCTCTGTGATGTATGAGTCCTTGACTGGGTCAGAGGTGGAGGGGTTGGTTTGCTGATGCAGGAGGAGGAGGTTGCGGAACAGGGAGCGAGTTTGGTGGCGGACTCCATCTAGTGGGTGTTCCCAGTGAGAGTAGATGTGCTCCAGCAGGTGTCGCTGTAGCTCTGAGCCTCCGCTGAGAGACTGCTGGAGGCGGGGAGGGCAGAGCTTCATCTCCCCCTGCAGGCAGTCCAGAGCAGCACTGCTCCACAGGGTCAGCACCCGAGCCACCACCATGGCCGTACTGGACTCCTTTATACTACAGCAAAGGAAAAAATTACACTTTATTTCAATTTTTTTCTCCAGAGCAGATAAGTATTCAGACAAAATATTACAAAGTTCTTGGTTTTAAAGGACAGTTTAGCCTAATTTCAAATTGTGATCCTTCTATGATTAAAGGATCACAATCTAGAGTAGTCAGTACTGAATGGGGATCAGTTTAGCAGACCTACCTAACATCTAGATCCAGCAGCGTGTTTGGGACCAACAGCAGCAACTGTTCCCACTGCGGCCCTGGGAGGACGCCCTTCCAGCTCAACATGGCCAGAGCGCCATGGCACAGATAGAGAGAGACACCTGGCGGGCGGGCGCTGCTGCACAGACCCTCACACCTCTGCTTTAGCCACATAGGGGCTGAGTCCAAACCCTGCGCTGAGCTACGCAGCAAACTGCACACCTGACACAAAGACAATAACATTTCAAGAGGAAATGTTTCAGCTCATTTCACTTTTTCCTACAGTACATTTCAGGGTGTACAATTTCTATTTTTACTGTGTATGACGTAGCCCAAAGCACCAATCTGTAACTGCTTCACATTGAAGGTAGATATTTTCAAAATGTACGCATAATGTGCACACTCCAGACTTTTTGATCCACAACTCACCACAGAGGCAACTTCATCTCCGCAACCCATGACGGACCTGGTCAATAACACTACAGCCATGCCAGCTGTACTCTGGACGGACTGGATGAACTCCTCTGAAAACAGGAAAGGAAATCGAGGAAGAAAGAAGAGAGAGGAAAAGTATGCACACGTTTAAGGTTTCTTATTTACAGAAAAAACCTATTAGCAAAAAGATAAGATCGCCGAATCCTTCAGAGTTCATACAAAGCCTACATAACAAAACACACTAATCGGAAACAAGGTGCGTTATCTGAGAATAAGTAATAAATGACCAGTAAGGGCGAATGTTGATAGAGATAGAGATCAGCTGGGTCTCCGTATATTTATTTATTTTATGTCATTTTACTTTCCATCATTGTCTTTTCAAAGTTTTGCGCTTTTTGACATCTATCTAGTTTTATTACAATAGGACTGAGGGGGGGGCAGTCTCATCTCATGCAGTCTCATTGCAGTACTCTACCTCTTCATAAATTTGGCTCTTTGCAGCCTTATCAAATATGTGATTTCTTCCATCTCATACCTTTCCCATACATTTTAAATCTAGATGTTTGTTATAGGTTCAGGTTTCAACCATCTGTGACAAATTTTTATACACTGCATTTGTCCTTTCTACATTTTTGCATCCTGCTTTTTACCATCAGTGAGGATGTGTATGTAGCAGCCCAACAGGCTGCTCAGTGTTTCCTCCAGCTTGCAGTGATTCCGCTTGGCCTGCAGGGCAGCACTGATGCTCTCCTGGGATCTCTGGATCACCAGCATGGACGTCTTTACAGCAGCCAGACAGGACTGCATCAGCTGGGCCTGGGCAATGTGACGTCCTGCTAGTCCACTGGTACAACAGCAGGGGGCGACAGAGACACACGGATCAACAGCAAACTACAAGTTGTCGCCAGCTTCCCTGTGTATCCACATGTAACCTGGCTAATCGGACTGTAATGCAACTTGGCAAGGAAGCCTCAGATGAAGGTGTAAATGCAAAGTTCACCTACTCTGCTGAAAACTACTTATTGCATGTATAAAACAGATACAAAAGCTGTGAAACAGGGAATACAGAAAATGCATCTACCTGTTCTGCTTTAGGAATTCACTCAATCCCTTGTGAAGGAACTGCAACACTACATAAAGGAGAAGAGAGTCAACGAGAGGCTAAAAATGCTAAATTCCGTCACTTTAAGATTTTTAAAACAAGTAAGGTGGACACTAACCTTCAGGCAACAGTTTATTAACGCATCCCTCACCTAGAGAATTTTGAAAAGGCAGTGATTTATCTTAACAAGATGTAAGACGCATCTGACATCTGTAATGATCAAAAGCAGAATAAATCTGCAGTAGGAGCAGAGACAGCCGACCACTCACCGAGAGTGAAGCCATCCAGACAGGCAGTGATGGTGTCGACGATGTGCGGATATTGGTCTGAAGTTGGGTTGGACAGGCATTCAGACAAGCAGGCAGACAAACTGCTTATAGCCCGCCGTTGTAGCCAGGCTGGTACGGAACCTAAGGCACTGAAGGAAGCAATACAGAAACATGTTATTTAGCAGTGCCCATATTCAGAAAACACCCTAAGCGTATAATTAGCTCCTAACGCGTGGGGGGAGGGGGGGTTAAGAGAAACTCCTAACTTTAGCAGTGATTCATTTATTACCTCTAAAGGTAGCAGCTACAATGACACTGAGCAGCTGCTGCAGGTAACGTGCCTCATCACGTCAGTGTTTTGCATAAACAGAACAATAACGAACATTTAATCCATATTTTGATTGCAGCCATTTAATAAGGATTCGGTCGGGCTCACCAACAAATTGAAAACAATCCCATAACACCGGAGATGACAGTTTGCGCTACTTGGGCATAGATAACAGAGTTTGCAGCGGCGATGAGCTCAGCCTCAGCCATCTGACAGATGTATAGCAATGGGGTTGACCCCACCCCTTTTCTTAGCATAGGCACTCTCTTTGGTCCTAAAAGTGGCTTGGTCTTGGTTAGAAACTTTTAGGTGCATCAATTAGGAGGACTACTAGCGCTAAGATAAGTTCCTGCGTGAAACATGTACTTTTTTAGCTATTCATGATATCAAACATTGTGAAAATGACAGATATGGTTGAGAACAATGTTGGAAAATGTTTAACCTAAGAAAACAAACAAATCAGAAGTGTAATCCTGCCTTGACAAAACTATTGGTGGTACATGGATTTACAATATTAAGCTAGAAGACGGGGTTTAGGGTTTATAGACTATTATCCTCTGGCTCGTCCACCCAGTCTGTTTGTTGTATGTCTATGGCGTCAGATTTCTGCTCACGAGCAAATTATAGTATTTCACATGTGCAGATATTAACAGCCACTCACACAATATAAGTCCTCGCACACAAATTCAACACCCGAGAGGTGTATAGACAGCTGCGAGCGAGAAACTAAACACCGGGAGAGGCAGAGATCTGCGCCTGCATGTGGAGAACTGAGCAGCACGCGAGCGCTGGAGGGTAGATGATGAACTCTGCTCCCCAAGTTGAATTCTGCTCGCGCGAATCAACCTGACTTTTGACAATTTGGGGGTGGAAACCAAGAGAGGCACTGGCCCTCTTATGATTGGTCACTTTCAACTCACGCACACACAACCTCTGAACCTTGATTGACAGCTGAGTCCTGACAACATGTTGAAGACACAGTGAACAGAACCATGGAGGCGACACCTGAATATTTACATGGAGGTGATGCTGATAGATGGCTTCATCTCACAACCCAGCAATTTAAAAGCTATTTATTAGCTATGCTTTCCCTATGCAAAGTGTCCAAACGTTGAGTAACGACCATTTTAGCCGGTGTTGCGGTCAGCACAGGGGTGCGTCGTCCCCTGTCTGCCCCTGTCATCAATATCCCTGTGGCATGCTCCGTAAGGCGTCAGTGCTGATCATAGCAGGACACAACATTGTAGCATTTATAGGCTCGACTCCAGCACGGGTTGTCTTTACCAGAAAACAAATGACATTTTCTAAATGAAGACGGCTAAACGGATGCATTATTGTCGAGACCAAAACTACTGTGCCTGCACAGTGTTTCTATTGCAATGTTAAAGTCACAGACAAATGACTGTGGTAGAGAGGCGAAGTAAAATGCAACGCAACATCATCTAGTTATTTCTTGCCTTACACCTGCATCTCCCTCTCTTTTGTCATGGCTTTAGAGCCAGGTCACAACCATTGGAAAGGCCTTATGGGCTGCGGCTCCATCTCATTTAGTGAAATAGATGCGTTTCCAAACTAAAAATACAAAAATGTAGCTATGTACCTGGCGATGGCTCGCCGTAGGGGGTTCTTGGACTGCAGGGAGGTGTAGACCAGAGACAGGGTGTGTAGGCAGGAATCTAAAAGAGCTCCATCAGGCTGCTCCTCGATCAGTGCCTCCAGCTGGGACCCTGCCTGGTGCAGTACAGACACACAGGGGACACATATCAGAAAAAAACACCAATATTGTATTTACACCTCACATTGCTCCCGAAACCAACCTTTTTAACCAGCTGGATCTGCCGCACTGGCTCCGTCCCCTCCAAACAGGACTGCAGGGTCCGGGCAAGCTGCCTGACTCCATCCTCTCCTCCATCCACAGAGAGGGACGCTAAGAAAGACCACACATTGCTAAACATTAAATAGACATATATAACGTAGCAATGGAGTGTAGGTTACACACATCTGGACTGAGAGCGTTGTACCGCACACTGGCATGCGATATATTTTGGGTAGCACCAACGACAGCATTAATTACATTTCTTTGTTTGCTTTTTGATCAACCACAGTAGTTTGGCCACTTTACCTATCAGCTTGTGTAGGTTCTCCTCATCCAAAACCACAGCCTCCACTTTGGCTGCCTTCTTCTTCACCACCATGACGCTGCCCTGTGTGAGGAGCACCAACACAGTGACAGTACTTCCATGACTGTGTCTCTAAAACAATGTGTCCATCTTATACACGTCTGTAATGTGGCTTGGTTATAGGGAACACCAGTTCTGTATCGATAAGACTCTCACACCTGTCGAAACTGAATCTTCACCTCAGTGCCTTTGGATAAAAGAGCCACCTGGTATTTTCAAATTATTAGTTTTTCTTTATAACGTTATACAGTATGTCACACCTATCCCCTGCCTGCCTGCCAGTCTGTCTGTCTGTCTGTCTCTCGCACACACACGGCTTTATGTCCACACTTTCTACGGTGCATGTTTAGCTTTACTTTGGTTGAAAGGTCTGTTAGCCAACTATTGCTAGCTGCATAGCACTGACTCTACTCTACTGTCCAACAATGAAAGGCGAGCCAAACACAGCAGACACTGAAACAATAATAATAACAATAATAAAGCAACGAAACGCGCACAAACAGTCGAACAGCTAAATGAAATGTAACGTTAAATTTAAGTAGCATTCACATCAATTCTGCATGAGGTTTACTTAAGGCTGCTCTGCTTCAGTCGGCTGTTGAATCTAACGTAAGGTTGCAGGATATAAAGCTACCACTTCCGGTATTTATTTTTTGAGAATTAAACAAATTTCAAGCAAAATGCCCAACAACAAAAGAAAATTATTTAATGTTTAAATGCTTTATTTAAATGACAGTGATGACTTTGTGCAAAATTTGTGGCATAACAAACTTTACAGCCTCACTTGTATGTTATAAAGCTTTTAATTTGAAGCCGCGCCGATTTAGCTTCCTGTAAAGTCTTCGCACACTTGACAAACCTTTCGTCCATGCGGAACATGTGTTTGACGTCACTTCCGACTTATTACTACAGACCGCCCTTAAAATAGCGCTCGGGCTTCTTATTGGTGAACACCATACGTCAATCAAACACGGTCTCGGCGGTCCCGCTGCGCAGAGGAACGCCTTCCAAAAATGTGATTGGATGTATAATGCGAAACCACACCCTTTATAGCCAGCCCGTCTCCAACTTTTGCCTTTAGAGCTGAAATGAAATCATTTGGGAAAGAGAGAAATTCCCCGTTTTTTTATTCGAGAATTAGGATGTTATCCACATGAATAGCACGAAGTGTATAGACGCTGGCGTCGACATGGCGTGAAGTCCTTCGTATAGTTTCTATTCACCAAATATTCTCCAGGGTAAGTCGAGAAACTTGGATGAAAATTGTAGTTCTGTTAATTAAATACGAGGCGGCGGAGAGTCTACATCACACTGTTTTAGCTTAATGTCTTTTTAGCACCGAGCCTTTGCTAAGTATCTCAGTTCTATCTCAGTTGGCCGCTATTTGGTGTAACCGTGAGGTGAAATAGATGATTTAGTTGAGGACACAGTTTGAAATTACTCATAACTTCACTGAGTTGTAAACTGGAGGTATTTGTGTGTCTTTTGCCAGCTGGCGGTATATTCTGCCTATAGCTGGTCTGCAGAGCCATAGCCCTCAAGTTTAGACACAAAAAAACAAGTTTCTTTTGTAAATTAAATGTCAGACAGTTCTTGTGACGTCACAGGAAACAAACCCACACGAGCAATGACGTGTTATAGTCTCTATGAATTAGATTTAGTACAGACAATTTAAAGTTTTTAAGCTTTTGAGCTTTTACTTCATAGCGGCTCACTGACTACTTTAAGCTTCTGTATGAAAATTTGGGGTAATTCTTTCAGTGTTTAGGAAATGAACGCGTCTCAATAGTTTTGTCTACTTTTGTTTGGTTGTTTTCCTTCATTTTAAAAACCTGAACAATGGGGATCTTGATGCTTTAAATGGCTCCCCCAAAACACTGGGAAGCACTCTTTACACTGACGCTGACGTTAACGCGACAGGAAGTCAGAGAGAACGAGACAAAAAGAAACCCAGAGTCATGATTCAGGGGTTAAATGACCTTCAATACTTTCCACCAGCCACATCCTTTCATCATTACTGTGGAGTGACGCGCGGGGGAGAGGGAGACGTGCATGCAGGAAAGATAAATCAGTCCTCCATCCTAGGAAACTGACTGATGTTCTGTTTATTGAATTTTACAAGATATACTTACAAGACAGTGCGAGTTACCGAGGGAACTACTTTCTCGAAGGATCGACATAAAGGCCCCTCCATAAGGTGGCTATTACAAAGGCACCGTAACTTGCTGGCTGACAAGGCCGCTTAATATCTTTGTAACAAAAAGTAAAAAATACATTTTGTTCCTTGAAATGATATGTGGTATCACGGTTCCTGAGCTCTGACGGCATGGTTTTATATAGGTATTAAAGGCCTTATCCACATGCAGTATGTCATATGTTGTTTTGTTTTGTGGGCTGAGCGCTCCGTCTTTTTTTTTCTTGCCCTCGTCAGTGTTTACCACAGCAAACAGGCAACAGAAATGAGCCTGTGGAAACCGGTATATGGCTTTCGTCCACACATGTTTGCACTCTCTTTGTAAGGAGGCCAGGCTGGTAATGAGAGGTTGTTATTTGGTAGAGAAACCCAGGCATTCTATCTTCCTCCTCCTGCTGCTGCTGCTGCTGTCCTCCATCAGAGCTCCTCATCCGGCTCCCTCATCTCTGTCTCTCTCTGTATATTTACCACATGTTTTCCTACAGTTGCGCTGGAAAACATGATGCAAGTCCGTCCCGGGGAGGGCGTCCAGGTGTTTTGGAGAAACACTGGTGTTTTTCTGTCGGGCCAAGCTAAGCGATACGCCCACTGCCCGCACCAGTCCAGCTGGGCTCGACCCTGGAATATTTCAGGTGCTGGCTGGTGGCCAAACATCTGCACAACAACAACCCCTCTGTTTTGTCTCGTTTTCTTTGTCTGCGTCGAGGTGTGTTTGTGCGTATTTGGTTTAGAGAGAGGTGGTATATTGGACAAATCAGATATGGTGCAGTGACCAGGGTCCATTGCATGGTGAAAATGGTCACGTTTGCATCAATCCTCATGAGCTTTGGCGCTGTTTCGGAGCTGGTTCCACCCTCACGTGAATTCACGCTGGAATGCCTGGAACCTTTGGTGTGAAAATTGTTACACCTGAAGATCTTGAAAGCCGCACAACACGTAAGGCTAAATTTGATTGTCCTCCAGCGACCCATCTTTGTCTAATCAAGAAAACCTATTTGCAATCCCCACATCAGCAGTCACTCATCGCCGAAGCACCGTTTGAGCGGGACACTGAATCCCAACCAGCTTTAAGGACTGTATGCCTCTAGCTGACCCTGATCTCTCATCGCCGTGTGGAAGGGCAAATGAAAATAATATTTCCCCACAGGGAACGTACAGCAGACCACTGTTATTACGAGCATCTCACCGCTGTGTGTTTGTCTGTGTGTATTTTGCAGCGGGTCGGGCGGTATGGCGGAGGGGGAGGAGGCCATGAGCCAGGAGGACTGGAAGGACAAGTGTATGGTCCTGGAGGCGCTGCTCATGAAGTTCAGGGTGCAGATCATCAAGATTCGAGAACTCACTGCCGACAAGGTTGGTTCAAGTCAACTTAATTCTATAAAGCTGTTAGTGACAACTTCCCTGACTCGCATGAGGATGGAGGAATAATGTTCACCAAACGGGGCATCCTCGCTCACTCCGTCATCATTTTGACGAGACGGAAGTCACGTTATTATTAATTCAAGAAAAACCGCTGACGCCCTATGACTGCTGCTCCGATATCGATAACAGACTCACGTCACGGAATGTGAGTGATAGGAAATAACCAGCAGACAATCAAGATGTGTTTACTGAACAGAACAGAACGGATGTGAGGAGGGAAACTGATTAAAGTGCTCTCAGTAAAGTCATGCATGGTTTGCAAAAGGCAGGTAGAGTGAGTCCGTGCAGATTTATACTGTACGACACATGTTCGGATGGGCGGCCTCATTTTTCCTGAATGAGTCAGGGGGCACGTGAAACGGAATACAAGAGAAAAAGGAGAAAAGTGTAAACTGATGATTCAGATTAAACACGCATCTGATAATTTTTATCATTTGATTAAACATGGAACACCTGGCAGGGCTGTTTACATGGGTAGTCTGTGTAACCCACAGTATTACTACCAGTAGTACTGTTTCCACGACAGCCAGCTGTTACGTTTACTGCCCCACCAGATCTGATGGGATCTGATTCCTATTGCAGTGCTGTTGCCTTTCGGTAAAACCCGCAGCGTAGAATCCACCTGTGGTCCCTCGCTCCTTGTCTCCTCCGAGGTGCATTCAAGGGATCGGAACCTCCTCAATGACCTGGGGGGCTACAGGCCCGAGGACAGGAGGATGGCAACTCAGCTGAATGAAAAGCGAAATGTAACCGCTGCCTCTGCCGTGATTAGCCACCGCGCATAGCAGACAGAAGGCAGGTGATCTCTGGGAAGATTTGGGCAGCAAAGCCGATGTCTGAGTAAAAATAAAATCGTCAACATGCGGCCCTCATAAGTACAGGAGGACGTCGTCCGCTCTCAAGCAGAGAGTTGTGGTGGGTACAGAGCAGGCCGTCCCTCCACTGGGCCGGCCCAAACTGTTCAGTGGCCTAGATCTGAAGCTGCTCTCCAGGGAGGCTGATTAGAGCTCTAATGTAAACAGCAGTCTGACCACAGGGCTCCGCCGCGCACTGCATGATGGGATTGACCCAGCTCCAGTCAATTACAGAGTCAAAGTAAGCTCAGCTGGACAGCAAAACAAACTCCCGGAGAGGCTTGGAAGAAAGATGGGCTCTGGTGGGTTTTTGCAGCCCACGTAGCACATGTGAAAGTCTCTGCTGCGTAGTTTTGGCCTGGTCCGTCCTATCTGACAGGTTTTTAGCTACGCTTGGAGCATTTTTCCACTCAACATCATAAAACGCGTCATTAAACTCAGAATAACACACAATGTGTTTTTGAGAAGCCTCTGCGCAACTATAATGTTATATAATTCACCTCAACTTCACCAGTTTGCTGTTTCTCCGTCAGTGGCGTTGACTCAGTGTTAGTTTAGTAGATTAGAGCTTCGTTGCCTGTGTCCTATTTCGATTTCAAGTGGCCTCATGTTAGCTTGAAAAAGCCTTCTTTATTTTTTAAACAGGGGTCACCACCTCATAGCTCTTAGCCCGTATTAACCTGTTGTGCTCAATACTCTGTAGTGTGTGGTCTTGTTTTGGATCTGATAAAGAATAGAAGTAATCCCTTCATCTTTACCACATACAGGAGATCACCGATTTAGTTCCCAAGGATCCAGAGTTCAACCAGAGTTCAACAGTTTTTCTCAGGGATCTAACACTGACAACAAACACTTTTGGACCACAGATTGTATGTGCAATATCGCTCATTTATAAACAGTTCAATTATATTCATCAAAAGATAAGATTCTGTGAACCTGCCAGACGTTTAGTCTTAGTATCTAGTAAACTAGCTGCATCATATCCATCTTATCACGGATGAAGGAAACTGATTATCCAATATCAAGATTTTTACTAAAAGGCCAAATGCAGACATGTGCAGTACATTGCCAATTCATGCAAATGCAGCGATCAAAGCTAACGTCAAATCTGCTTTTAATCATTTACTTTAATATATAACTTAGGCACAGTGTGGAAGCAGACTAGGTATGCAGACTACACTTGCATCATGATATGTTTCTGTTCCACTGCAGCTGTCAGGATTAACATGTAGTTATTATTCCTTCAGGAAGTTTGCTGTAGAATGGCCTGTTAGCGTGTGCTCCCTGACCCCCTGATGCTATGAGCTCATCATATTAACATCCAGCCCCCCCCGCTGATGTTTTGTTCTCTATTGTGACTCCCACCGCCTCAGCCAGAGCTTGTTGTTTTAAAGCGGCGCGGGGGCGCATGTGCCTACGTCACCACAGAATTCCCAGACTATCTCACTGTGGAGGTGGCTAATAAAAGGATGGAGAAGTCAGGCTGAGTGGCGATTGGCTCAGTGAAAGCGCTGTAGGTTGGTGTGCTGCAGCAGCACCATACTGGACATTAACAGGTAGAGTGCAGTCCTGTGCTTTACATGAGCTGCAGATGACTCACCAGCACATCAGGAACGCATTAAATTTAACATACTGAAACAAGGCGATTTGCATTTGAATCAAGTTTAATTATTTTGCCCAACTGGCAGATTCTGTGCCACCTGACAGGGAAATGAGATTTAAGTGTGACTAAATGACTTGTTAAGATGGATATTGTTTTCCCTTTTTTAATCTCAAAAGTTAAATGTTATTTATTGGAAATCGTTTTGAATTGTAAACAAATGTGTCTAATTGAGTCCGTTGAAATGCCATTAACATGAATCCGGGGAGACTTGGCAAATTGGTGAAGTCCTAAAAAGCCTATGAACGTGGATGAAGAGGGAATGAGAGGAGAGAGAGAAAAAGATTGAGCTGCCCAAGAGAGGAAATACCCAGTTTAGTAAATAGTCTGTGTGTGTGTGTGTGTGTGTGTGTGTGTGTGTGTGTGTGTGTGTTGCACAAGAAGTGAGTTTGCAAGTTGAAGCAGTCAGTTAGTCTGTGTGTGCCCACTCAGGTCAAGTCAAATTCATTTATAAACTAATTTCAACAAAAGTGAACACTCAACAATATGCGTGTGGTTGCAGCCATTTGGGAGGGACGTTAGTTTTGGCCAGTGGCGCCTCCGGCTGTAACAGTAGGCCACGCATGTCATGGTGGAGACAAAGAGGCCGTGTGTGTTCCATTTTCTGTCAGCCTCCCCCAGTTCATCCTAACACACTCGCTGAGCATTTTTCTCCCGTCTCTCTGCCTGAGTGTGTCTCCCGGGGAATTATTGTGACCCTCACCCCTATAAAGAACGTAGCAGCAAATGCAAAGTGAACAGGTTCTGTTCATTTTTGCATTCCATCCTGGAGATGTGTAGTTGCATTTTTGAAATAAGTCATTTCCGAAATCAACTGGGCCCTGTACATTTTAGCGGACGTTACTCAAACAGCAGTAAATTGTAAATTGATTGGGGACTATTTTCAGCTGCGGATGGAAACGCATTTGGTGCTCTGGTTAGCATTTACAGCAGCAGGATGCTGTGTGTGCAGTGAGACTGGCTCAAAATCAAGTACAATACAGTCCATCACAATGAAGGAATGTCACCCAGTGTGGCTCACCGATGTGTTTTTGGACAACAATGGAGCTCTGTGGCAAAGAGGAATGAAATAAATCAGGCTTTGTTACACAATACTTGTTACTATACGATACATTCATTGTCAGTTTTAATCTTTCATGGGATATGGTGACAGACTTATCCTTTAAGAGCGATATTACCCCCATAAGAACACACACACATTATATATCCATACTGTACATATGATAGACACACATCAAAACCACAAAGGGTGGAGTAGCATATTCTGGTTTGGTCTTCCATTCTGATTGATTCCACATTTGGGAAGAAACACAGCTTCCTCCTCTGTGGTAGGTGGGGTTTACTGGCCATGTGGACCAATCACGGCTCAGATCTGACATGTCAGTCACAGTCAGCAGATTCAAAACTAGTATTATGCACATCACTTGGATGTCAAAATGGTACTGTGCCATTTATACACATTTATACATTTATAACATGATGCCAGCATAGGCAAACTTAGAGTCCCCATGTGCAACAAGCTGTGACGCTCTGTGTGTTCTGACACCTTTCCATCAGAACCAGCATTCACTGTTTCAGCAGTTTGAGCTACAGCTTCTGTTGGATCGGACCACACGGACAAGCCTTCACTCCCCACGTGCATCAATGAGCCTTGGGCGCCCACGACCCTGTCACCGCTTCAGCGGTTTTCCTTCCTCGGACCACTTTTGGTAGGTACTGACCCCTGCAGACCGGGAACACCCCACAAGAGCTGCAGTGGTGGAGATGCTCTGATGCAGTCGTCTAGCCATCACAGTTTGCTTCCTTGTCAAAGTCGCTCACATACCTCCGCTTGCCCATTTTTCCTGCTGCAACACCTCAACTTGGAGGACAAAATGTTCAGTTGCTGCCTCATATACCCCCCCACCCCCCACTGACAGGTGCTATGGTAACGGGATAATCAATGTTTGCTCATGTTCTCTCATTTTTATCTCTAGTCACCACCACATAGCTGCCGACGGCTAACCTTGAGCTATTCATACTTGCTCTCAACACAAACGTTGCTTTTCTTCTTGCGGGTCCATCGCCACTTGCTTGTGTTTATGTTTATATGCGTGTACAGCTACGTGCTTGTATGCCTGTCATTGTTGTTGAGGCAAGTTGATCCCTCTGTTTGTCCCCGGTTTTCACCATAAGTCCTAACTGTTTGGTATTAAACCTGTAGGTGTGTAAGTCAGCACTGTGAGTCGTAGCGTCTACAGAAAGAGGCTTTGTGAGCTGGCTGCGGATGCAGCAATTGGGGGGGTGGGGGGTGGATGGAGTTCAAGGGAAGGTTGGCCACAGAGCGCCAGTTGTGGAATTCCAGGAATGGAAGTTGAGCTGGAGTTTGGATCTGAACAGGGAATCGACTGCAGAGGTGATAAAGCATTTTGTGGAGGGTATGGAAACTGAGGGGGGAAGGGGAGGGATCATGTCTGTGAGTTTGTGTGTCTGTGTGTGTGTGTGTGTGTGTTTGTCAAGCCTAGACACAGTGAAGCAGCAGGATGAGTTCTCATGGTGTGTGTGTGTACAAACTCTTGAAATGACCATTGCATAAACCTGAGCCTCTCATTGGTCATCCGAATTGAGCTGCACAGGAAATGACACACACGCACACACACACACACCCATCCCTTTTTCATCCTATATATAACATGCAGAAGGAGGAAAACATACACACTTGCACGCATGGCCTGATGCGTTTATGGGCTCCTATACGTTGTTATGTCTGGTGTGTGTGTGTCGTCTCCAGCTCCAGTCTACCGTACACATGCCCTGTAATTAACAGGCTGCCGTCTCCCACATGCTATATCTGTTATTGAGAGAGGCGCATGCGGTTTGACGTTTGTGGTGCATGATCTATATAGAGTGTGTGTGTGTGTGTGTGTGTGTGTGTGTGTGTGTGTGTGTGTGTGTGTGTGTCTGTGTGTGTGAGATGTATTAACCTTTTTCATGACCGTGTTTGATCCAAACATTAAAGTAGCTTCAATTGGCAAATACTGTTTTTGGTTGTTTTTTTTTAAGTGAAAGTGATCTGCATGTTTCTGAGGTTTGTAAGACCAAAATAGCTGCAGAAATAGATGAAGAGAATTCATGCAGAGAAGTCAATCCATGTTATTGCTATAGAGCAGGCGTGAAAGCACTGGCATGACTACACCCACGGGAGACAGACGGCAGTCATTCCCAGGCCAAGTGTGGACATACGGTGACATAAATCATATAGGATCTTCTCCGTAGAATCAGATTGTCTAAAATCACACTGACACGGCGAGTGAAACGGCGGCTGCATTAAAGGCCTCGCCTCCACTTTGGTCCAGAGAGCGTCGAGCAGTGGAAAGATTGAGTGGCTCCAGCAGGGTGTGGCTGCTTTTGGACTGAGCCGGGTCCACTTCTCCTGGTCGCTCTGGAAGTAAGCAGGAGGAGAGGAAAACTGGAGCGCGGCCATGCCAGTCTCCACTGCAGCTAAGTCCAGCGGTCGCTCTTCGCGGTAGTTTACACACACACACACACACACACACACACAGTCTGGTTATGAAAGAGAACAGCAGCTGCATTAGCTAACGGAGCCACAGTGGACACCAGGAAGTCAGCAGCATCACAGCACATATGTGGCTGTAAGTCATTTCACGCTTCTAGCACGTCGTACTAAGTCAAGAAGTTACTAGGACAACTGAGTTACATATGAGTGCAAGGAATGCAAGAAAAGCAGATCAGAACCAGCTGCATTTTCTTTTTTTTTTTACTAATGCAGGGTACCTGCAGGTAAAAAGCATTGCATTTGTGTTCCTCGAAAATGGCCTTAAGAATGAAGGTATTTAGAAGTCTTGAACTTAGTTTTAATAAGTCTTGTTTCCTCCAGTGACGTGGTTTATAAATTGTTTCTGTATCTGATTGCTGGCTGTCTGGAAACGTTGTAAAACTCAAAGTTAAAGTGCTGCAGGAGGCTGTTGAATCCCTTTTTTTCGTGCAGTTTCAGTCAGCACCATCAGGCTGCCACCCACAGCCGCTAGGAAGCTCATCAGCTCGTAAGTGGCAATCGACGATTTTAGCTCAAACGTACAAAAAAGTAAATCATTTCGTGATTTCTGACTAGTTAATCCATCCATCCATTGCGTTGATATAGTTAATTATATATTTAGGAATTGTTATATACCTAAGGGAATTAATGAAAAAGTGTGGCAGAGAAATGCAAAGAAATTCTCGGCCATAGTGTCCCTGCTGCCTTTCCATCGTACTTTCATACTTTGGCCGTTATGATCATGAAACAACAATTAAAATACATTCTATGTGGGATTTAAAATGTCTTAAAACGTCTTAGATTGAACCTGGCGAGCCCTGTAGAACGGGTACTCTCCACTTCTTATTACGTACCGCCACCTCCTGGTGAGTCTAGGTACGCACCCCTAAACACCCCCCACTTTCCCCCACTGGCATTCCTCGACTGCTACTCAGCCTCTGATTGGCTAGTGTTCGATGCCTGCGTTGGTTTCGTTGGTTAGGTTTACCTCACGTGAGGCAGAGTAGTGTTTGCGGAATACGGTAAAATAACGCTTGTGTAACTGCGTCTATGCAATATATGTAATGAAATGCATACAGTAATACATTAGTAGTGGGATATATTACCTAAGACATTCATATAAATATAAATATATCCAAGACACATGTGATGACCATCATCATTCACCTGTTGTTGATGCGTGAATCAGTACCCTGATTCACCTGTTGTTGATGATGGTCATGTGGACTCTTTCCTCTTTCTTATATAGCGCTTTTCAAGGTAAACGGTTCCCAAAGCGCTGTACCAGTAATCTAAGTTAGAACAG
>JAVQJF010093282.1:0-17927 GCA_036023855.1 Gadopsis marmoratus
AGACCGTTTCCAGCCTCTCCGGGGTGCCGAAAAACAACTCGACAAAGCCCCGGCCATGGAAGACGACAACATAATAATAATGCCTGTTTGACTCGGGGACATTTTTCCAAGGTAAGTTAGGCGATTTATACTGTTGGAACTGGGACGGAGGGAATTAGCGGCTAGGAAGCGGTGCGTGCGCGCGCGCGCGCGTGTGTGCGTGCGTGTGTGTGTGTGTAGAAAAGTTTATCCGCCTCTACACGGGACAGGAGGAAACACCGACGGGACATTTACTCCAGTGTTATTCGCACAGTGGTTAATTAACTTTTATAAAAACTGGTTCAGTTTGACAAACTGGCAGCCTGTGTGTTGTTTATGGGGCACGTGTAGTTTGCGCGCTGTATCCTACACTGTGTCTTTGCCTTTTCTTTTTCTTTCTATGGGGAAACAAAGCTCGATACATCAAAAGCACCAGCTTTACACTCACGAGCACTGAAACAGTCGATGACGCGCTGACATCATGAGTCATCACCCAACGTGATAAACAACATTATTCTTCATCCTGCCCCCCCCCCCCCACCCCCTTTTTTTTTTCTGTATATTTACACTCACAATTACAGTTCCGGGGCGATAGTAAAGGTTAATGCACCGAGTTCGCCAATTAGAAACACACCCAGGACGCACGCACACACACACACACACACAGAGAGACAGTGGGACCTGGTCTCAATACAGATGTGCATTCCTTCAGCCAGTGGAGTGATGGAGCCTTTAAATAGAGCTCGGCAGGAATGCAAGCAGCCGAAGCCTGGGGGCATCGCAGGCGGTGGAAGGAGGCAGAGAGGCTGGTCGTGGTGTATCAGTGCCAGGATTTGAACTTTTACCCACAAAGCATGTGACGAGATGATCCAGTGAACATTTGCGGTGGTGTTGCCATTCATGCGTTGAAACGTGGAGTTCAGTTGTGAGTGCTGATTTGGTTTGGTTGGTTGGTTGGTGGTGTTTTATTTTTTTTTTTGTTCTTTCTTTTTCTTCTTCATTTGAAAGAAAACGTCCCACACGGTGGGCTCATCGTGGTGCACGAATGTATGTACGTGCGAAAGCCGAGCTAAGCTGGTGTTTAACCCTGCAGTGTGGATCAGGATCAGGACCAGGTTTACTGTGTGTTAAGTAGGTTTTCGCAATACAAAGGATTTGCTTTGGTGTGTTGGTGCACAGCAATAAACGGAGTAAGTAGAAGATATAAAGCAAGTGCTGCTGCAAGTTGCGTCTCATGCATCAAGCTGCATCCATGTATGTGCAGCATAATTTAAAGTAAATGCAAAACCAGCTGTTGTTGTTTTTTTTCTTTATTTTTGTTATTAATAGATCTTTTTAAATATTTTTAACATTTTTGTCAGGGAATTGCGACTCTTAACACTCATACTCCTTGCTGCTTTAAATGTCGACAAAAGGAGCGGTTGGGTGGGGGGGGTTTGGGGTTAATTAAGGATGTTGTGTAAGCTCAGGCATTGCTCAAGGTTTAATTGGTTTGTTCAGTACAGAGGAGTCCTTATCGGTTGTTAAACGGTCAGACTTTGGAATGCGCTGCTTTCTGTCGCCACAGTTAACGTTTTTTGATTGAGATTGGCCCAATCACAATTGACTGCATTGGCCAATTTATGACTCTCCTACGTTCGTAGACGCATGGTTTGTCACTGTTGGCTGCCTTGAGAAATGGAGGTCCGCTGTCTTTATCACTTCGACCACTGTGAAGCTAAATATACAAAGAGTAAGAAAGAGGAGAAACGCACCTCTGGCAGGTCGGTGCACCCCTGAAGTCCTCTGTCTCTATAAAAGGAAGACTGGATTGTATTCTTGCTTTACCAACGCTGCAACCAAAAACAAACTGTATAAAGATGATTTTAGGAATACGCTCGGTGAACAAATATGCTCTTTGCGCTTGGGGCCTAAAAATAAAAAAAGAGAGGGAAACCCAAGGTGCTCAAATTTCTCACAATAATGAAATATCTTATTTCAAACATGGCTGACCTCTACACATTTGGCCATGTCTGCACCATAACCCTAACCCAGGGTTACTTTGTAATAAAAAATGTCAAAATACTAAAAGTTACAAAGTGTACTCCTGCTTTAATGCAACACGTGATGCATTTAGTTTGGCTTTGTGTAGTCATGTTAAATGCAGTGTAGTCGAGGTGGAGGGTCCTACTTACCAAGGTTCTGCGAATAGCACGGGCTGTAGCGCAGCAATACTCGACGCTGGGTGCCGACCGGTTTCTAATCCACACTGAAAATAAATTGGATCTTGGAATTTTTTTGTTTATGCCAATTGGTAAATGTTCAGTAATGTCCTTTGGCTGTTAAAGTTGCATATTAGCTGCGACTGGATTTGCCTCTTGGCTTAGATGAGGGAGGGCAGCAAACGTCGAAAGGTTGACAATGAAAACTGGACAGATGAATTTGCCTTTATTGCTTTTATTTCGCCACCTCATACCAAACCACTGTGTTTAGTTTGCCAACTGACAGTTGCTGTATGCACGGTTGCTAATGTCAGGCGCCATCATAATTCAAAACATGCTGTCTTCAGTGCAGTGTTCCCATCTGCCAGCAGCACAAGAGATTTTATTAATATTATTGTTTGTTTATTAACTTTATTACCTCCTGTCATTTTGCATAAGTGGAAAATTGAATTTCCCTCTTCTAGTGAGTCAACTTTAGGGTAAAAAATGTATTCGCTAGAGCACATTTATCAAGATAATTCCCTCTAATTACAGCTAAGTGTGGGAGTAACTTTTAAGAGTAGCCCTCAAGTTATAACACGATTAATTGCATGAATGCTCAGAGAGGATTAAAAAAGTCCGTTATGTCCCGTTTTGCAGTTTGATAAATACAGACCTACAACCATTTAATCTAACTTGGGCTACTTGAGTTAACTTCTTAATACAGCTGAGTTCAGTGAAACTCTCCTTTTTAAACACCTAATTTCTAGCTTGAGGAAGGCGCTGTTATTCAGCTTGCCTTTTGCTTCGCCTGATTCCCTGCAGGCAGCTCCCACTGGCAGTCCAATCCCTGCACTAGCTCCAGTCGAAAACCAGACACACATGCACACAAATATGCACAGGGCTCCACTTGGACCTTCACACAGACTCATGCATGCACTCGCACAGACTCTGAAGACGTTCCAGTACTTTTGTGCTTACGCACACACACATATAATCACAAGCACACAGAGCTAAAGTCAGTCCAAGCCTCCATGCGCTCTCCTCTCCACACTCATATTTCACTAGTCTCACACACACACAGAGGGCCCATGGCAATCAACTTTAAATTAGAGAGAATGCTGCTCCAAGAGCTTGAGTTGCTGCTTGCCAAGTCTGAGGCCATACTGTTCTTGGTGTGTGTGTGTGTGTGTGTGAGAGAGTGAGAAAGACCGAAAGAGCCAGCTCTTGATATAAAACCAACTTTGAGGGGCCTAGAGTGGGGTATTCCTTCTCCTCTGTGCTGCTTTTCATGCACTTTTATTCCCAGTCATAGTAACCAGGAGCCCTGCTCAATTGTTCAGTGCATTTGAGGTGTTTTTTTTTTTATTTTTAGTTGGTTATACAAAAAGTTATTTCACCCCAGCCTGGGTTGTCCACTTCTTCTCTGCTATATGATTGCCTACGTTTGCCACAGATCCACCACAAGGTCGAGCCCCACTTAAACTGCGGCAGCTTTTGAGGTCGACTAGACAATGAGGGGTTTCCTATCTAAGAAAAGGTGAGGTACGCTCCTTAAACAACCAGCTCTCCCTGTTCTACAAAAAACAAAACTCTCTGTATGGTGGTTGAACACATAATGGCAGCTCCGCGAAGAAAGCCTATGCTCGCTCTTTGATATATGGAGCCTGACGCCAAACATCTGAAGTTCATCTGTTTTAGATGGGACTTATTTTTGCCAGCTGACTCAATTTTCAACACTGGAAATATCTCAAAATCATGTCATATAATTTTCATTTGGCAGTTTGTTTGTTTTATTTTAATTTGTCCTGTTTTATTCACTTGCCGTATGTTCTGTCCTATTCTGGGGCCACTTTCAATAAAGATGATTGGATAATTACTGCATATATGAGACTATTAAAGCTCAATGGAGGTCCAAGAAATTCGTGATAAGAATGTTTAAGTGGGAAGTTCCATGTGTAAATTAAACCTAATGACGACAGAAAGAACAAGCTATGCCGCGTTGATATTGCAAACGAAACCGAGCCCTATCGCAAGTTACGGAGCAGAAAACCGCTCGATATGGATGTATGTCGCCAACGAAACAGCAGCTTTCCTACCCACTGGCTGCAGAAGTGTCATCTTCAGCACTGCATTTGTTTCTTATTAGCCCAGACTGCCGTCATCTTGTTTTACATTTGTGTATTTAACTCCACGTGCCATCGCAGCCGCCGTAAGGGGAGAAGCTGCAGGAGTATGAGGTTTCAAGCTGCCTCGACGTAATGGATCCATTTCTAAACAGGAAGAGCTCAAAGGTGTCTTTAGTTTAGTGTGCCCACTAATGGCCATCAGCTGTTTGTTAAGTTAATCTTCATACAGTAGTGGCAGAAGCTACTGCTTCACCCAGTATGTACATTTATCTCTTCTTGTCTTGGTAGTATGAAGTGTTCACCGGCAATAGTCAGAGGCCAGTAACCCTAACTGTATCACTGTCACATTACGGGTCTTATTCTCTCTCTCATTCTTTATCCGGAGGTGGGTGTTAATGGGACGAAGGGCCAGTTTCCTTTTATAAAAAATTAGATTTTTCTTTTAAAGGAGCAGCTTTGTGGCTGGAGGAAGGCTCGTTTGATTACCGCAGGAATAATTCATTCTGAAAAGTAAATGAGGTCACATTCTATAAAGGGGGGGGCAAAAAAAAAAAAACTGTAATAAGATAAGATAAATGTCTCGCTAATGTAAAGGAAAAAGAGAGGCACTTGCTTCCTTCTACAAATGGCCAAAAGCAGAGGATTTGTTGATGCCGACAGATCCACTGTGTATTCCTTGTCACTTATTGGGGATGATTAATTGCGAAGTTTGGTTGCTCAGAATGTTCCAGGATAGATGCGCTTCCTTCCCATGCAAATGTGCTGTCCTCTGATCCTCTGGACCTCTACGGGCTTCCAACTGCAGGAAAGATCTTAAAGCACCAAAAATTCACTGACTTCGTTTCCCATTTTATCACCTGCGAGGCCCGTGGGAGGTTATATGTGTTAACCAACATGGCAATATCTCAATTAATGGCCGTATGTGTGTGGATTTTTGCTGTGCACTTTTGACACACTGCATTGCTGCAATCTTGCCCGTCAAAGCAACATCTATTAGGTGAGCCAAATACTGTGCAATTACTCTGTCCAGTGCAGTGTTGACTGTGAAAACACAGCTAAATGGGGAGATTATTAGAGGCTGGAAGAATTATGAGCCTGTGCTGGAAAAACAGCCTTTTGATTGCTTTGGTATAAAATCCTACCTCCAAATCATGAGTGGTTACTTGCCAAACCAGTGTGAAGAATACTGTGGATTGATTTTTTTATTTAAATTTTTTTTTTTGCAAGCTGCTGTGGCAAAAAAAAAAAAGGTGCCAGCGTTTTGGGTGCTTGCTGTTGACTCCCGCCCTGCAGGTGTTCATATTTACCGTCCCTGCCATCCTGAAAGTGCTCTGCTTGTGAACCTGATATCTGACATGAAGTCAAAGCAGCTGAGCACATGCAGTACAGTAGGCTACATCCACCATCTTATTTGAGGGGGTTCAGTCAGTGCAGGCTCACTTTGCCGGCCTCCCAGCACAGGGCTAATTTTGGGAAGACATCTGACGGCTAAAGGGAAAGGAGCTAAATACAGCTGTGATTTTTGCCTTTTGATCAGTGTAAATAGTGGTGTTATGCTGGAGCTTCACGCCTGCCTCCATTACAAGCCAGGTAGCCATGTGACATGGAGTTTCATTGATATATTTCTCTTGGGACGTATGGACGGAAGTATATACATTGCATGAGTGCTAATTAGAATACCGCAGTACAAGTTCTTCCACAATACTGAAGATGGATTGTTTTTTGTGAACAGCAGTCAATAATCGCTACAAGTGTGGCTTGTAGGCAGCTTTTCCAAGGTTTGGACAGCCTGAACCACGTCTGTGCCATTGTTTTAACCTTAGACAGTGCTGATAATTCTGTCACTTTAAGGCTACATGCGCACTAATAAGTTTTTGTTTTAAAACACGACTTTTGCTACGTCTACACCTAGCGCCCACAACTCGCTTTAGTTGGGGAAACTCCAGGATGACTTACTTATATCCTTCGTTCGTAGTATGTCCTGCAACTAACTAAGCAGCCGAGCGCAGCGCAGACAGTCTGCTTCCTGTTTACAGCAGGCGTGCCGAATGCACGTGAACGGTCATGTGATATGTGTTGAAGAGTGGATGGAGATAATCTGTGAAACTGTGATGAAATGCTCGTGTGTACGGGGATAGTTTTCATTTTAATACGCTCGGTGTGGTTGGTTGTTCCACACCCGGGTCCGATTACTGTGTTCATACATTTCCTGGTGTAAATAATGTATGTGCATTTTTGTGTGTCATCTAAACGTACACTCCTTGACTGTGTGTGTGTGTGTGTGTGAGCATTTTGCATGATTAAATCCTACAAAAGCCTTTGTCATCACAGTGCACAAGAGGAAGTTCAGAGAAATCAGTTTTGAATACGCAGGCCAATGTAGACCATAATATTTATTTATTAGTGCTATTATTTGCATGAGATGGGAATTGTAGTGGTGTTTGTGTCCTTTTTGTAGACGAAAGGTCTCTGGATTAGAGCCGAAGCTATTCATTGACAGAAAAAGGAATGAACACATTTTTATAATTGTCGCTTTCTTCAATGAAATAAAATGTTTGAGTTGGCTTAAGGATTAATTGAGAAAGTAAAGGCAGATCAACTTATAACGACAGTTTCTGTAGAAGAGGTGCTTTATGAATGTGAGTTTATTAATTTCTTTATTTTAAAAATACATTGCTAGTGGTTTGTTTTTGCTTTGTTTTGTTTTTATTATGGTCCCTCTTAAACTGTAGCGCCGATAGACTCGACTGTGCCGCCTGAGCGCAGACAATAAAAGCAAGAATCTAAAGGAGAGGAGCACAAACTAAAACCACCCCTATAACTCTTTTTATGTTGCTCGGGACAATAGTTTCAGCTACGTAACGGTGGGTGGTCTAGGCTGTACAGGCCAACCTTTTTGTTTGAAAATGTCCCCACTCATCTCTTTGGGTAAGGGTATCGCCTAAATGCCTAAAAGCGTGGGTGTATGTGTAAGCATGCGATGGAGTCGAGTAGATGGAGTGGCCCACGTCGCGTTCGTGTGTTTCTGCTGCAACAAGGCGACTATTTCTACTGGATGCGTCACGGAAAAACAGATAGACTTGTCTGTTTGAATAATGCAACAGTCAGTTATGTAGCAAAGTGTCTCTTGGGTAGCAAAAGTGTGTGATGACATAATGTTGGAATGTCTACGAAAGATGAGTATGAACCTGCTTCAGCCTTTAACACACATCTCTCTTTTCCCTCGCTTCCTCTCTCCTTTCAGTTTTGTTTCTCCTCGCTCGCTCTTAACCTTAACTCTTAACCTTTCTCGCCCCGTCCCTCTTTGTTTGCCGCTTCTGCCTTTTTATTGTTTTATCTGCTCACTGTCTCTGTCTGTCTGTCTGTCTGTCTGTCTGTCTGTCTGTCTGTCTGTCTGTCTGTCTGTCTGCCAGCCTCGCTGTCCCTCCCTCCCTGCGCCTGCTGCTGTTTGTTGTTGTCTTCATGCAGTGTTAAAGGAGGATAAATGGATGTTATTGAGCATGGTGATCATATCTGATTTGGCAGCCAGGTGACAGAAACAAGTGAGGACGACGCCAAGACAACTCCCACTGCAGCTTAAAGGTTAAAGGACTTATCATTTGATAAGGATGGGACTCGCCTGCTGCAAAGGCAGAGTGGGAACACACCTGAGTTGTGACCTCCCACATCATCAAACATTCAACTTGAATAAACAGTAGACCAGATTTGGCTAAATATGGCATTGTGTGTCGACTGCAGTTTGATGGATATTTTTATTTCAGCTGCACTGACTGTTTTTTATTTATTTTTTATTTTTTGGAAGACAGATTTATTGCCTGTTTTTTAAGGTTGGTTGCAATGAGTCAAGCAGCTAGTGTTGACATCAGTGCATTTCAAATGAAGTCCAATGACAGTCTGCCCTTTTCAATCTAGAATGGATGGATGGATGGATTTGACCAATAATGCTGGGCTTTGTCGTCAGAATTGAAGTGGTCAGCAGATGGCCGTCAAGAGATATTGCAGCATGAACGTGCAGCGTGCACCTACCCTCAGTTTCACATCGACACCGTCCTGAATTGACCACCGTTCAAGATGGAATAGAAGCAAACGGCTCTTAACTAGTTAACAGACTGTGCCTTGCAGCTTTCAGAGGTTGAAGGATAAAGGTAGCTGCGCTGCCACCAGACACTATTGCAATACATTGGACAGAGAAAATGATGAAACAACATATCGTCAGCAATGATCCTTCCGCATGTTCACCTACGGAAACCTCGTTATGCCACATTACGCAACGATAATGGTAAGCAGAAGCCTGCCTCTGTGTCCTGTATTAGATAAGCATATTTGATGACCATATAGACCCTTTTCAGTTAAATGATTTTTAAATAGATGGGTTTCCGTGGGTCAACATGAGGCTAATGTGTAAAATTGCAGAGGGAGACGGCAACAGCGTGTCTTTAAAAATGGCTAAATATTGCAAACCAGTTTTTAAACTCGGCGTAAAAGTTGATCGTATCGGTTAGAAAGAAATCTGCAACAGACTGCATTGGAAACGCTTGGCTAATAAATCAGAGATGAGAAATCACAGCAGACTTCAACATCAGAAGGATGAATACATGAAACGAACACGAATGCCATGTTATGTTCCGATCATCTGTAGTTCACCTTCTGTTAAACTGATCTCAACAAAAAACCAGGAAAGAGGCCCAAATGCACTAAAGCTGTAACAATAAGTTGATCGAAAGAAGATTAATTGGGGGGGAAAAAACTGTTTTGATAATGGATTCATTATTTTCACATTTTTCAAGCGAAAGTGTGAAACATTTGCTGGTTCCAGTTTCTTAAATGTGAGGATTTGCTGCTTTTCTTTGTCAGTTCTGATGGTGAATTAAGAGTCTTTGCGTTTGGGACCGTTGGTTGGACGAACGAAGCTATTTCACGATGTCACTTCGGGCTCCTGGAGATTGTGATGAGCATTTTTTAAAATGCTTTGACACTTTGTAAACTAAACATTTAATCGACAATGACAATGGCCTTTTCTAACTCCTTCAGCCACACATCACCCTACTAAACTTCCAAAGTTATCAGCATGAAGTGTCTATTGTAGTAATTCATTCTAATTGTTTTCAGACATGGAGTAAAACTAATGCTTAAACTGGTGAGATGTAGAGCTTTTTCGGGTTTGGCAGATCCAAAGGAATCAGAAATCGTCCCGCCCTCTGATACCGCCTTTGATCTCCAACTGGCTTCTTAATCTCTCTTCTTGATCGCTCGCACGCACACAGACACACACACAGTATTTCAAAAAGCAAACTCTGAAACCATATCATGGCGGCGCACTGTAAATCAGCCACCTATCTGCCTCACCATCTTGGATTGGATAGTCGGCTGTGTGTGCGCTTTGCAGCAGGGCCAAACACTCCTGACGAGGGCTTTCTCTTTATTCTTCACTCATTATCCCCAGAAAGAAACTTCGTTTTAATTTGTGCTGCAACCTGCCCCCGGCAAATAATTCAGACAGTGATGACGTTGTTGATTTTTGTCTCGCAGAGACGCCTTTCTATCAATTCAGAGCTAACCTACTTCCTGCTGTATTGGCTCACATTAAATATATTTGCTCTGCTGTCTGGTTTTGTCTGAATAATCCCACCGTGGAGTCTGTAGTGAACAGTGCAGAAGAGCTTTTTGGATATTCGCTTTGCCCCACTGTCTGCCCAGACTGAATAGTCCTACTGTGTGTGTGTGTGTGTGTGTGTGTGTGTGTTTTGCCTCAGCCTGGCCTTCAGTGTATGGGGGCTGTTTGCTTCCCTGCATGATCATTTTGCCTGATCCACTCATAGATAGTTTGATTCAGCTTGGCATAAAACTGTTTTTGCATTTTCTGTTTCTTGAGTTTTTAATGGTGGTTTAAATTTGTTCGGAATGGTACGCGGTAGCCATAACGCCCCCACCCCCCCTCGCCCTCCCACACAGTGCACAGGTCTGCATTCGAGTTGCTTTATTTTTGCTACACGAATGCGGAAAGAAGTTAAAATAAGGTGTTGCATGTTAGATTAAGAAGGAATGCAGAGTTTTCCAGGTGGGACCCTTTTTGCATATTTTCAACATATTAATTAGAAAAAGGGTGACATCTTTCTGAAGGTTTCTTCCATCTGTTTTCTCTTGTTAATGGGTTTTTTTTTAGGCTGGTGTCTTTCTCACTAAGGCTCTTCAAGATTTGTTTGGCTCTGAAGAATTTGAAGTTTTCCCGTTACGATGGTCTGTAGTGTAGTGTTTGCATTGAGTACTCTAGTAGAATCCTGCTCTGTAATATTCAGTTGTTCTCTGTCTCTCTTTCTCTGCCACTTTCCTCCTCGTCTCTCCTCCTTTGTCTGCTCAATCTCCTCTCATTCCCTCTCCTTCTATCATTCCCCTGCCCTCCTCTTCTTTTCTAACCCCCCCCCCCCTTACTCTCTCTCAATTTCAGTCCCATTGCTCAACCTGCAACACAGTAGATACAAGCAAATCCTAATCCTGTGTAGTGAGCGTTGGATTTAGAAAGAGCAAATCACATGGGGGAAATTACTCCCTGTGGTTGAATGATGCAAGTTCATCATGTTTATAACTTGAAAAGAGAAAACATGTGACACACCCTAACTATAAACAGCACAAGATGTACCAAAGGGGGTAATCCACAGGACTTCTTAATTTGATATTTCCATTTGGTTTTGATTAGAGCACGTTAGTTTTATTTTTTTTTTGTCTCCGTTGTTGGTGTGAAAGCTCCTTGTTCTGGTGTTTTTCCAACAAACGAAACCAGTAAGTGATGGTAGTGTTTTCTTTGTGAAGGTTCGCTGGCTATAGGGCAGCGTATTGAGCTTCACTATCTTTTCTGTACTGACCAAACTGTGTCTGTAGCCTGATTACAGAGAAGTGTCAAGAACAGGTCAGTCTCGTAGTCTTGTTTATGTATTCTTTGATCAGATAGCTCTTTATTTAATCAAAACGTTGCCAATTTCAGAGTTATTATTTTTCATTTAGTGTCTTGTACAGCTGCTTGTGCTTAAACACAATTCATCATTTGCAATGTTTGGCTTCTTTATTATTTTTTTAAATGAAAGAAGGGGTTTTGTAGAAAAATACAGAAATACAAATTTCTAATCTTGGGCATTGGTGTTCACTCTGCAGTCGCTCTGTGTTTATTCCAAACACCCTGGACATATAAAATGCACCGCTTCCTGTTTGCCATGAGACTTTGTCCAGGAAAGACCTACCAAGTGTTTAGAACCTCCTAATGTAAATGCTTTTATGGACTCTATATACATTTAATCAGCGTTGCATTTTCTATACGTCTGTGAGTAGGGGGACAGTCATTTATTTATATGATAATGTTGATTACATTACGTTCATCCTGTATCTGTCTCGTTTCCAGCAGCATTTCTTTCGAACAGTCAGACAGTAGTAATCAAGAAAGCATGGCTTTCAAAATTTTTGTGCTCTCATAGGAATGTTTTTTTTCCTCTGGTTTGGAGTGCGCTCTGACTGACTGGAAGTTAAACTCACTGTTTCACTGTCCCCTTGTGTATAGTTGAACAACCATTGTGGTGCGTTAAACACAACCCCGTCTCTGTCCTCTCTTTTGCTCACTATTTCACGCACTTATTGCTCAGCCCTTCTTTCCCTCACTCTCACTGTTTTATCTCAGCAGGTCTACATATGTCTTTTTTTTTTTTCTTTCTCTCTCTTTTGTCCTTTTCTCTCATCTCCATTCTGTTACCTACTAATCTCTCTCACACACACCACACACACTTTGACCACCCTAAACCCACACACATACGACCCCTGTTCGCTCGAGCGATGAGTCACTCTGCTGGGAACTCCATGCTTTCCCCATTACTACCGAGTGGCTGACTGTCCCAACATGCTGTGTGTGTGTGTGTGTTTCCTTCCTGCCGAACACATGGCGAAAGCTCTTTGCCGGTTGTGTTAAAGGTCATCTGTCGGTGAAAGTCAAACACACACAAACGCACTCTCACCCAATATCTGGTGCCGCGAAGAAAAAGACTTTAACCTTACTACCCCACTGCGATGTTGCTACTTTATTTCTCTTTCAGTCTCTGTCACGTTAACTCGGAACATTTTCCTTTTGCCCCTTATGTGACTTGGACAGAGTTTGGTACAGTTATCATCAGCAGCACAGGCGTGCAAGTATTTGTGTGTACGTGTTCATGCATTGTATATCATTATTTCAGCTATGTGTTTTTTTTTCTTCACTGGATAGTTTGTGCTGATGCTTTGTGTTTGAATTCATTTGTCTTTATTAACACGGCGCCAATGTGAACAAATGACAGCATTCCAAAAGACGACCCAGCTTATCATATTTTAGTGCACATTTCATGTGTTTCTCAGCGTTGCATAAAACGGCAAAAAACTATCTGCTTTATGTCTTTATAATTGCTCCCAGCCGTAGCATGGCGCCAGTCAAATGTACGTGGACGCGCATTTGCACGGGCACATACAGACACACACACACAAATACTCACAGAGCAGAGTATCAAGCAGAGCTGGGCAGAGTTAGCTGCTTAGCCAACCAGCTGGTTTATTGAATTGGACAGAGTTTGGTAGAGCTTTCAGCAGCAGCATATGCGTGTGAATGTTTGTGTGCGTTCATGCATTTGATATCGATTTCAGGCTCTGACAATAAGCCATCAACTGACTGATTGCTGATCTGTTTATCGCGGTTAGACATGAGGTGTTTGTTTGGTTAACGCAGAAAGCACATGGCAGCTGTTTTTTAGTAGCAGCATCACTCTTCCATTGCTAACCAAAATATGAAGAGTTTTATTTTAATGCTGCAAACCCCTCTCCTCCACGTCGTCCTCCTCCATCGTTTGGTCTCTTCCTGCATGTGTCGATGTTGGATTTTTTCCCTAAACATTAGTTTAGTTTCTCTTTATGATGGTGGGTTGGACCTGCAGGGCTAGTGATTGATCACGAAGCAAAGACATGTGCATGTGTGTCTGTGTGTGCGTGCCTGTGTCTGTGTGTAAGGCCTTGTTGGATAACACAGAGCAGATGTGGGGGCATAGGTGGGTGTGTGTTTCAAGAGCCTGTCATTGGCTCGCACAGAGCATGTTTACCGGGCCATCATCTTCCTTCGGCTACCAGCAATGCCGATTCTGTTCTGTTCTGCTATGTTTCAGACACTGAGCCTAACGGCACACGTTGGATTCATGATACAGGAACGCGTTCTTAGGCTGTGTGATTCGTCAGAGCACAGCGGTAGATGCATTGGCAGATGTTTAGGTCAGTATACAGATGACTGGAAGTCTTAGCTAGGACACTATCGCTGTGGAATTTTCCAAACCGCAGTAAAAAAAAAAAGTGATGTGGTTTACGGTCATTTTCTGATACTGCCAGCTGACTCCAGCTGAACGTAGTCCAAACAGTTAAGCATAGTTAAACACAGCCAAACATGTTGAGAGGTGAGATCACATCCACACAGATGATTTTGTTTGTGGAAAGGTTTCCTTTGTCACCTTGTTGCGCTTGGTTCATTGAGATTCACTTGCACATTTACAAGAAAACCAGAGCTTGTAAGCAAATGTCACCAGACCTTTTGCATTTCTATTGCTGGTTTGGTTAACAGTCTCTTTCCTAATTAACTAATTAACAGTCTTTTTGAAAGAGCATGAGGTGCAGTTGTTTACTGCCAGCCAACCCAAGCTGGTCCAATTAATCCCACTAGTACAGATACCCTCTTCTGACTGGTGAACGCCAACATGAAGCAAGTGCGTGAAGAGCCTCCCACAGCATTTCTGTTTGGGAACATTATGGTTTCCCAGGAAATTATAGCAAGATGCACTAATATGGGGATAAACGACACATTTTCAGCCACACAGTCTCTCCTGGAAGACATTCACAGTGCTGCTCTTGGGGTGGGTTGGGTGATTGGACCAGTATATTGGTTATCGTCCACCTCCGTTTGTTTTGTCTGCTGATTTTTGTCATTTTCTTTTATTTTTGTCTATTGTTTAGCCCAAGTTCATAGTGTGAATCGGCAATAAGAGTTATAATGACCTTAAGCTTTACAATACACAGAAAACATGTGTCCTCAAATGTATGGCGGTAAATCATACACATCTGTACAGTTTGCTGGTAGACAAAAGATTGGGGATAATAATGGCAAAAAACGGGTTGGCATTTATGTTGATTGCTACGTGAATGACGTACTTTTTAAATCATCACTGGAAAAGCTTTTGTGAACCCAGCCGGTATCCGTTATGCAACATATCCATCAAAGCGGAACAAAATCCAAGATTCCCTTGACTGAGGTGCACATGGACAACTGTGTACTCTCTTCTGGTGTGTGTGTGTGTGTGTGTTCATGCTCTGTGCAATGTGTCTATGGGTTTACAGTCTTTTTATACACACGCACGTGTACTCAAACAAACACAAATGTACCCGTACACATCCATGCGGGTGTAACTTGTGTGTGTGGTTTTCTTTCAGCCTTATCCCCATTATGCATTTCAGCATGTTTGTTTATATTTGAGGTTGGCTTCAGTATTACAAACTTGTGTGCTAGCTGGATTGCGGTCTTTATTCAACTGTGTGTGTGTGTGTGTGTGTGTGTGTGTGTGTGTGTGTGAATAGCTGGCATATGGTAGCCATCTTGCCCTGGCGACAGAGCTGGAGGAAATTCCAGCGTTGTAGAGCTAAGGCCAAGATACTGCCGCCGCACACAGCACAGTACAGGTTGTGATACTCGTGCCAAACACGCGCACACAAAGTCATATTTTTAGTGTTTGAAAGGACTAACAAGTTGATGGAAAATTCTGCTTTCAGTAACGACCCCGAAAACTGTTTTGCACTGACTGACTGACTGTCGCCTTGGCCTGTGGATTGGCTGGGTGCTATCTCTGTACACACATGACAGCCATTAGTCCTTGTGTGTTTAGGCCTGGGCAACAGTTGGGAAGTAAAGCCTAGCTGCTCGACCGCCACACAGCACTGGCGAGGTTTAGATCCTGTAGCGTCAGTTTCTCGTCTCTTTTCACTGTTATGTATTTATGCTAGCAGTGCTTGTGGCGGTGGCCAGTGTCATTATACATCTATTCTATTAGTCCCGCAGTGTCCGACAGACACAACTTAAAACAACGGTTTTTAAGAACAATTTACTGAGATTCTTTTGTTTGGAAAGCAGACTTCTGCAAATAACATGTTATTAATAATAAGAGTCCACAGAAAGCAGGTTATCAAGAATACCGAATAACTGCCCGACCCAAGACGATTGCTGTGTTTGATTTACAGTTTAGAAATGACATTGTTTAGACTTCACATAAGCACGTTTCACGCACGATTCTGCCAAAGAGTCGAGCCTCTTATCGTCTCTTTTTGTTAACCTGTGTGTCTGTCTCCTCCTACATGCTTCCAGAGCTGCTTTGGCTTCCTTGGTAATAAACAGATTTCCTATGCTTATCGACTTTTCTTAGCAGCACAGCCTCTCATTTTACCTCTTAAGCCATTTCTTTATCTCACGTGCACTCGGGACATGTGCACGTTAGATGGATTTTGATTTCAAAGCCTAACTGAACCTCTCTCTGCCTCTGCCTAATTGATGCTAGCAACATTTATCTTCCTCTTTGTGTCTGTTATCTCCTGTCTCTTCTGTGGTTTTCTTCCTCTTTGAGTTTAATTCTCATTAGCTGTTGCTAGGATGTCTCTCGGACAAGTCTTGGTGAGTTTCTCGTTGCCGTAATGAGTGTGCCTGACTGGACCAACCAAAGAAGGAAAAATAAATCTGGTGGTGCTCCAATTGATCCGCAGAGCGCCAGATACTGTAATCTGACCAACCATTAGGCCAAAGTGTTTCCCCTCAGCTGGACAGTTTATCAGATTATCCTGAACGGGCTCAACGTGGACACGTCGACCCTCCTGACGACTTCTATAATATCGACTTTGTTCATGTTTAATTTTTCCACTGAGGCTCATGTTGTTCAGTAGCGAACGTCAAAAAGAATGATGAAAAATAGGTTTATAGCTCCGAAAACGTTAGACACAAGCAAATATTTGACTTTGCTTAAAATAAATCTTAAGAAATTGACGTTTTCCCTAGAAGTAAATAATTAGTTTTACATATGTACTGTACCTTGTATACGGTTTAAGCACATTTCGACACTTATTTGTCGTTGCACTCAACAGTGAACTCTCCTAGACAAATTGACCAATGTGCGTTAGGGCTAGATGCTTTGTGATCTCTTGTTTTCGTGTGTGGCCGACCGTCCTCGCTCCATTTCTTGTGTTAACATCTTTTGTGATGAGACTATAAGCACGGAGTCAAGAGCAGACGCTTAGGCCCAATGTGGCAAAGTAAAACATCTCAATGAGGCACAAAGAGGGAACGAGAGGACGGAAAAACCACGTACCGCCATCCATGGTATACAACTGCTATATTATGCTTTTGGCTTTTACAGACTTTCACAAAAGGTTTAAACATATTTTCACCCTGGTTTTTTTGTTCTCTCGCACAGAATGCTTCATAGAAATAGAAAGTAAACATATGGACAAAACAATTCTGTGTACATCATTATTGAGATCCCATTTTTATTCTGAAGCTGTATCTCCAAACGGTTACCTTTTTCAGAAGAGAATGTGATTCTAATCAAAAGAGCTAAGGATCAGTAACCATTTTGGTTTTAGAATGTCGTATTTTAACTTGTGCCAGAGTTGTACTGAGGAGTTTCACATATGGAAATACAACACAAACAGGGACACACATCAGTCAGCGGTGTTGTTATCGACTGGAAAGGTCAGACGGCCCGGGGTTTGCAGTGGTAGCCATAGTAACCTGGGTAAACACCAGTCATTGTAATTCGCCCCCACCATCTTGGCTTGACCTCCCTATGTTGTTGGTTTAGTGCATGTGTGCGCACACACACAAAGCGAGCCCATACTCTCTCTCACTCACACTCACACTCACACTCACACACACACACACACACACACACAGTGTTCTCTCACACTAGTACATGCACTTGTATCACCTAGGTCACCTCCGCTTGTCTTTAGCACAGGTACCCACAAAGACACACATGCACACACAGTTATCAGCAAATTGTGTAGGCAGCAGTAGGCTAAGTGAAACATCGATCCTTGTTAATCTTTAATTCATGGCATAAACTCTAATGACCTGTCCTCATGAACAGGACATCCTGTAATAATTTGTTATGTCACCGGACAGCAAAACAGTGAGAGTATGTAAGTGTGTGTGTGTGTGTGTCTTAAACAGACTAATCTGACTAAACAGACTTTGATTTAACTTTAGAGATGTATTTTTATTGGTCTGTTTTTCTGCGTCTACCTGTCTGCCCATCTGTTAGTTTCATATTTAAGCCCCCCCTGTCTTGTCGCTTTCTCTTGTGAAGATGGATGAATGTGCAGTGGCATGCCAGAGTGGGAGTGACTCACCCTGTCAGCCTGTGTGACTGGCTTCAAGAGAGCCCCTTTTAGACTGGATTGCTCATTGTCGGTGTGCGCGCACCTCCTTTAGCTATTTTAACTTTCTTTAATCAGGGATTTGCTCTTGAAATAATAACCCCCCCCCCCTAAATATGAAACTAACAGATGGGCAGACAGGTAG